>JAOVVB010063981.1:0-28821 GCA_028570985.1 Heterobranchus longifilis | reverse complement strand
AATTTACAGCCCACAGCAACTTAATACGATATAGTCTCTGGCTTATCTTTGATACCTTGTGTTGGCAAAAAATGTTGTTGCATGTCGTTAGCTTAGTTAGCATGCATTAGCTCGGAGGATAACAAAGGGGAACTTTGTTTGTTTACTATGTGAACTTCACTGTCACTCTCAAGGTGAACTCCGTTCAGTAATCTGGCAGATTAATAAAACGCTGCTTGATAGACTATATGGGAGAAAAACAAAAGTGTGATGTGTTTGTACTAACGTAAGTCATTTTAATTGAGAGAGGAGATGTGGTCTGCATCTGTTGCCTTTATTTACATGTGGTAAAGCTGCCTAAAAAGCTGCACACCGTGTGCAAACTGCAAGCTTACAGCACAGAAGGAATAGACACAGTTCTGAGTCATGTACAGCCCTAATACATTCTGTCATTGTTTTACTTATGGGTGGAATTATAGTGAAAATAAATGATTCCCCTTTCTGCTGGGGACCACCTGGAACCCCCTCAAGGACCCCTGGGGGTCGCCGGGCCCCACTTTGAGAACCACTGCTCTAGTGGATCCTCGTAATGAAAGTCATCTTGCTTGGGTTTGTGGTTTCCAAGGAGGTCCTAGATTGTGCCAGGGGAGGTAAATACATAAATCCATCCTGACACACTCAAAGCAGCAGCAGCAGCTTTTGGCTGAACCTTCAACACTCTTCCTGCTTTGCAGATCCATGTACTGACACAAAGCCAGGGATAATGCTGATAGTAGTGAATTCCTCACTGACACATATTAGGAGCCGGATATGACGCCCATTTTGTAGAAATTGTGTTTAGAACTGGACTATATTTTGTTTATTTTCATTTGATTTACTTGGATTAATTGTTTTGTCTATAAAATGTCGGACAATGTGGAAAAACACCCTTTGCTGTTCAGACTTCATATTGCTTGTTTGTCTGACCAATAGTTCAAAATTCAAAGGCATTTCATTTCCAATTGGATTAAACAAAAAGCTGATAATATTTTTTTTTAGAAACGTGCATGGCTAATGTTGGCATTTTGATTGATAAATCACTTCATATATCTTTGAAGATATCTATGAATTTTCTGTTAATCAACAAATCGAACAATTGATTCATCGTCTTGTTCTGGGGATTCCGCTGCCTGTCCCACAGACATAAACTAGGCTAGAAGATCGGACCGGCTCAAGGACCTGCAGACGATTTTCTTTTAAACCAGAAAAATGAGGTCACAGTGCCCAGGCATACAACATCTGGCTTGCAGGTGGTAGAGGCAGAAACCGAAACAGGAAAGTGGCCTGTCATGATCTGTAGTGCTCACTGCAGCCTCTCTGCTCGCTGTGCTCATCCCAGAAGGGGAGTGCTTTGGCATGCAAGGTGATGGCCTTGAGAGCCAGAGTCGAGTTTCCATTCTGGGGTTTAATAGATTTCAGGTTCATGGCTTTGCAAAGACCAAATGTTTGGTAAAAGCACATCAGCCTTTCGCTGGGTTCATCACATCATGCTTTTAGCTGGGTGTGCAATGGCATGCAGCAGAATGTGTGAGAATGCTGTGTGTACACAATAGGGATGACCTCATTGTTTTCAACTTCATTTAAGCTCAACATGCTGAAGAACAATGAAATCTGCGTGCCACACTACCCAAACCTCCCCCTCCTTACGCTGCGTATGTGTGTGTTTACGTCCCCATCTCTGTGGTGTGTATTTACCTTCTAGTTTACAGAGGTTCTTAAAATATTTACTCAGGGCTGAACTGGTTAATGATTATTTGGACAAGCAGGATTGGAAGTGTTGGGCTACGCACACTGGGGGTATGTGTTGCAGAGAGCTCCAATGAGCTTTGTTCCCGGTGTCAGTTAGTGAATGCCGTTCTAACCTCGCTGACCCTCCTGAACTTTTGCTCAGATAGCCTGTAAACGGAGGGAAAATCTAATTCATGCTTTTATTTCAATCACAAAGACGCTGAGTGAAGATGGCCTGTAGTGTGTTGTGATTTAAAAAAAAAAATCTTTTTTTTATTGTCTTGATGTAGATGAAAATGTTTAGCTGAAACTGGATAACTAACAACTATTTTGATAAGCGATTAATCATTTCAGATATTTTTAAAGCAAAAATGTCAAACATTCTCTGGCTCCCCAAATGTGAGATTTAGCTGCTTTTGTCATGTGATGGTAAACTGAATATCCATGACTTTTGCCTGGGGCAAGTAAAATGCCATGTCGGGCTAGCAACTTACTTTCCCGATCGGACAAGTGGTAAATAATTAATAAATAAATAATTAAACAGATTTATGCAGAGCTGATGATGGCAGTAGCTAAGGAAGTTCCTTCTCATCTCTTTTGAGAGTTGACAATTAACTTTAGTCTTTGCTGTTATTTGATAACCGCTAATAAATAAAACTATTTGTATAGGGCCGGGGGTAAAAGTAAAAGTAAAAAATTACTTCAGGCAAGTAGATTTCTGACCCACTTGCCCGACCGGGCAACCCTGCTCCCACCACTAACCTGTTGTCATCCCTCAGTCGTGCAGAAAAAAAACTCTTGACTCATGTAGCAAGTGACGGTGACCTTGTGTGTCAGAAAACCTCCCTGCTCTCCTCCTCCTCCTCTCACACCTGTTTCCTCTGCACCTCTCCCTATCACCATAAACAGACTGTTGCTGCCTTGTTACCCAGTCACTCAAATTGTGCTCTTTGGCGTTTGAGCGCTTTATTAAATGGTCATCGGAGGCGATTTACCACACAGAGCTTTGATCCATTCCAGTGGCGTTCTGACAACTTCGAACTAATGCCTCCGCTGGGTCTCTCCAGCTGCGAGGAGGCAAGCTCGATCAGTGGTTTATGGATGTGAGACGTGTGAGCTTAAACAAGCTGCTGTTTTTCATTAAGAAGCAACTGGCGCATGGGAGGAGAGTTGACTGCCCTAGCAGTTCTTTCTAATGACAGCAGACCAGTTTAGAAGTAAAGTGTCTTCAGGGTTGCCTTTAATGAAGAGACTGCCTGAAGCCCTTTAACATCTCATAAGGCACTTGGGGAAAATGGCCACGGTTGAGGAGAGGTTGAAATGAAGGCACTCGCTTCAGTCTGCCTCTCTTGTTGTCTGTGTTTTATGGTCTCATCACCGACATACTGTTTTGAAAGAAATGGCTTTTTTTTGTCTCAGTTATAGGGATGAAACTGTTACCGGTTTCATGATAAACCATGGTAAAATTCCCAACGGTCAGTATAACTGTTTCACATTTTAATTCACTGTAAATACTGTCCAGTTTTTTTTACCTGAATGTGCACAAAGCGTAGTTACCTCTCATGGCCACATGGCGCCACTTTTAAGGTTAATGCACATTTGATATTATGTTTTCATAAGGAATTGGCTATGTTATGTTTAGGGATGATACATTTCCTTTTTTTTCCCCTTTCTTTGACCGATAGCCGACCTTCGTTAACCAGTCGTTAACCGTCAAGCAGGCTACTGAGTCCCAGTTCACCGGTCCACGATGCTCGGACATATGTTCAGCGTCCGGACAGCTGCGGCCCATACCGGTCGCGCAGCTCAATAGGGTGCCTACGTTTGTAGTTTTAAAACCTGGAAATGAGTTAGCATTTTAGCACTTCCGGTTCCCTTGTCTTGAAGTCAATGGTGTTTTTGTTTAGGCATCTGAAATAAGGTCTGTGGCTTCAGAGATTTTCACGTTTTGTTCTACGAAGGTCTATGCTGATGCATTTCGAAGCTTTTACGTGTGTTTAAAAAGGTGGTTGATAACATGAGGCTAAATGAGACTACAGAAGTTGTCGAGGACATTAAACGTCACTGTCTGTTTAGTAGTGGCGACGGTGACGTGGGCCGCGAATTGCGACCGTTGGTGTAGTTCATTTATAGCCTAATGTTAGCTTCTAAAATCATAAAACTGGCGTTCATGTGGAGAGATTATCTTGCTAGACAAAACGTGTAAGTATCATAAACTCGTGTTTGTGTATCTCTGAGCCCGTCTCCACCATAGCATCCACCTGCGAGGTTATCAGCTGTGTGTCTGCCGATTTAAGTCGCCAGTCCTCATCGATATAGTGGCATGTGTCACACACCGTCCAGCAGTAAGTCATGAGAGCCACCAAAACAGAAAAAAAGCTTAAAACACAATTAGCTAGTTTACTTGCTAGTGCACTAGCAAGTAAACTAGAAGTCAAAAATAGATTACATAGCCTATATTTCTTTTACCATGCAACAAACTTTTAACTTTTAATTGATTGTACTGATCTGTCCAAATCCTTTTGTTGGTTAATGGTTAAACTGTGAAATCATTAACTACCTAGTTATGTTTATGCAAACAAAGTCCATAGTGCTGCTAATTTTATTTGTGGTTTTCAATATAAACCGTGGCGAAATTATTTCAGTGTGTATCAGTACTTTTTGAACATTTTCAGCTCATTTTATCAATACTGCGATGATATTGCTAACTGTGATGATTTTGGTTATATAATCTTTATATGTTATATGTATAATTTCATACCGTTTCATAGTTGTTTTTTCTTTGCAGTCAGTGAGTTAGAGAGGACAGACCTTCACAAAATGAACAATGGGCTGGAGGATACTATTGCTTCATTAATTCATATGTATGAGGTTTGTGCCTGTGTGTAGGATTGTATCAATGATGGTGAGAGGCCAGGTGTAGAGATTTAATGGGATATCAGATGACTTGAATAGCACGATTGTAGTTGGACATCACAGTATGTACCCGAGATGAAAAGAGTATCTAGAGGGTTGTAGCTCAAAGCACCACTGGGTTCTCATTGCTTCCTGATATGAGATTCAATAAGGTAATGTTGCCAGGCAACGGGTGCAATTCCACATTTGGCAAGTTTTGCTTAGTAACAAAATTTGTTTCCAGGAAGTAAAGGCAGAATCACTGCTGGGATCAATGATGGATACAACCCTGGAATCTAATCACCCTTTTTTGGGGGGGAATTTTAAGCAGTTACTGTGTTGAATTAGGAACACAAAGGTTGTGGGAAAAACAAGATCACAATAAGCTTCTAGTCAATGCATCTCTATGCATGGCCTTCTTTTTTCTTATTTTTTTAGTTTTCCAAAGCTGAATCCTCCACAAATATCCCCACAGGTTGTGTCAGAGCTGGAGCACTCTTGTCTCACTATGCACCTCTGCCTGCAAATGGCCAATGGTGCACTAGTGGGAGGCGGAGTAGGAGGAGAGGGGTAGTGTGAACAGGGCCTGCGGGGGTGGTGCTGCGTTACATAATATCAGATGAACCCAGCTGTGCTGTGTTGTTTAGCCCATGGATGAAGTGATGCCAGCCAAGCTGACTGATGAGTCCACCTGCGCTCCTCAGAGTGGCTTCAGAATTAGGGTGCAGGTCAATGAACAGATTGACACTGAACACACCGATCACATGTCGTCACTGTGATTAGAGCTCAAATCGAAATGGGCAAAACCTGAAACGGCAGCACCAACATCCTCTCTTCCGGCACTGTGTTGTCATGGCAGCACAGTTGTTATGTTATCAGAAACCTTGGAGTGTAATGATAATGCAGGGTTCTCACAATGGTAATTAGTAGCCATTTTTATATATTGTTTTTAAAGCTTCCTCCTGTAGTGCTCCTTTATTCCTACAGCCTCTTCAGTGGAGCAATGCACCAAGAAAAAAAAAATCCTTTCATCGTGTGTTGTAGAAAAAGGCAGCTTACACTAGTTTCTCCCCTCATGTTGGCAATGTGTTACTCAGTGATTGTGGACAGGAACCTCTGTGAAGACTCAGTTACTGTTAATTTCTCCAGCCTTCTGGTGCGTTTCTTTTGGCAAACTCTGCAAGTAGCATAAACCTTGAATAAAGACTGAATAATACACTGCAGGTGTCTTCCGGGAAGGGGCCTGTCACCCTGCAAGCTCTATTTAAAAAGCCTGTATCGGAGTCACTATCATTAAAAGCTCATCATGTTGCCCTCCCAGACCTCTGTAATTAAAGGAAGAGGCGTCTGTTTTATCTTGAACTCTGTATCTCTGATACGGCATTACAGCTACACAGAGACAAGTTCGCGTTTACCATTTGATAAAAGTTTGTTTTGAACAAACACAGGCTGAAACTCAAACTCCTCTATACAGCCATTAAGGGACTATAACCGTTGAACAAAATGTCAGCAGCGCTGTCGGCGGCTGTGATCTGTTTGTGTTGTATAGCAATTTGTGCTGTTATATCAAAAGAAAGAGTCCAAACTAAAGAACTATGAGGTTCAGCTCTTGATCTTTGGTGGTCATGTTCAGCAAAAAAGCATTTGAGTTTATGTATCTATTTCTGGTGTGTCTTTTGTATTGATGAAAATGTAATTGCTGGAAAAAGTAAACATTTTCAAGTTTGCCTATAGATGATCACATTTCTATTATGCCAATGGCAGTGCAACATGCTGGAATTTGAGGTTAAGCACACTGTACACATTTTTTTGAGCGTGCACTCCATTTAAGAGCAAAACATGGGACCACACAGACAGGCCTCAAGTGATGGATGAATGAAACCATGTAGCAACAATCTGTTAAGCGATGCCTGAAATCACCTGACAGGAACTTAACTTTTGATGGCTTTCCCCCGCCCAGCCTCTCTGACCTCAGAGTTTTTTGGCCTCTTTGACAGGATCCAATGGCAGCTTGGTGGAGCCTCTGGCTATATGGCCTTTTTTAAGTAATTTCCATATTCGAGTACTCACATTAAATTAGTATGGGGGGTCCATAATTAGTTTTGGATGACGTTGTGAAGTAGTGTGGGATCATGGGAGTTGTTGTCTTCATTGTTAAACAACATCGTTGCTGATGAAAATCTATCTGCTGTGACTCAGGCAGAAATAATGTTCACAGAAGAGTTAATATTTTAGTCGAGGGTTATGAGTTGTGCCTATACTTATGAAAGTAATAAAATAGTAACACAGAGGCTTCATAGTCTGAACCAAGATTGCAAACACTCCCACATTGTCAATGGCAGCGCATTACAGCTTCACTCCTTCCGTTCTTACCTTTCACAATAAAAGTCCTATAGACATAAACACTGCATCGTTACTTATAAGAGGAACCTCAAATTAACTCAGAGGATTTCGCTGAAAGGCAACTTAACTGCAGTAGTGTATTAGAGTTTTATTCACATCACAATTATTCACCACATCTCATTTCATTCTAATGAAATAGCCGCAAGTAATGTTGGCTAACGTTGCAATGCTAACTTACTAACTTAAAATAAGATGACTACCCATACAGCTACTGTAGCTAACGTTATGTAGCGATTTAGTCTCGTGTATACAGACCTGTCTCCACAGTACTGCTGGGGGAAGGTTTGGATCCAGTGCGCTTTCACTCATGTATAGGGAAAAAACTGCCTGGCTTGTTTGCATTTCTTTAAACCAATCGTCCTGGGCGGTGCCACGCCCGATGGTAGGGAACTTGTTTTGGTGGAACATTTACACGAAAATGTTAGAAACATATTATTTGAAGATCTTTACAATCATTCCCTGAAAGAACAGAGCAGGCCTGCCTTATTGCACAATCCAAATCTTCTTGAAAAACTTGCCATTTTCAGCAAGCAGGTTGATAGCTCGGAGACTGTTAATTGTTTTCAGTAGCGAAGGGAACACAGACTTCCTGTAGTGACAGGAACTAAGGCTTTATCCAGGCACTGTTTGCTGTTTTATAAGCCTGCCGGACTAATCGTGGGGTAGCCCAGCGCTGTTATTCGTGGTCAAAACAATCATTGTAATCATTATAATGTTACTGTATACATGAGCATAAGATTTTGACGGTTACAAAGCAAAAAATTGCTGACGTCCAAATCGAGTACTCGAGTATTTCGTTCCTGCAGCTCTGTTTCAGCTCTCAAATGAGTGGGTTAAATTGAGGAGGTGGGAGACAGAGGGAGATTGGGTGAGAGAGAAATTTACATAGAGAGACTTGGATAGCAACAAGATTGGTGGAGATAAAGCAGAGGGGGAGAGATAAGCAGGGGAAGATGGGTGGAAGACAAAAGGTTGAGTTTAGGCGTGTAAAAGTGGAGAAGAAAAAAATGAAAAGACATTTGATCTGCACAGGGGGAAAAGACGGAGGGTAGAGAGAAATACTAGTAGAGCAGACAGAGGTTTAAGAGTGATGAGCGCAAGGGAGGGAAAGGTGGACCTCAAGAAGATCCGGCCCCCGCACTTAATTGTTTTGTTTTGCTAGGAAAAGCCCCAGATGCCTGTAGTCAAGCAACGGCTTGACCCTTTCTTTGGTTGCAAGCTGTGAGGCTGAGGGCACTGCACAGAAAGCTTAGCAGTAGGCCTTTCATTCAAAGGTCTTTTCTCTGTTTTGCCCCTTTGGGAGGTTCAAAACCTCACATCGGTCAAAGTGTCACAGGGCTTGCTGTCTGCAGCCCTATCCTCCTCCCATCCCTTATAACAGCGATTACCCAGGAACCCCTGCACACCGTTTCTCACGGCCATTAAACATGCACTTGTCAATCTGCCTTGTCGTCTCGTGACCTCTCAGTTGGTTTCGGCCTTATCGATACAAGTGCAGATTTTCTGCCTCAGTGATCTTCAACCATGTGTCTTTGAGAGGCCGATCTATCGCATAATTGCATCCTGCACCGTCAATTTTTACTGATTAGTGATTAATTGCCCTTTTGAATCAGCTGCCATTGAGTTGGGTTGGTATAAAAACATATATGAATATTTTCTTGTTTCTTTACTCTATGACAGTAAACGGAATATCTTTGAGTTGTGGACAAAACAAAACATTTGGGGACATCATCTTGGGCTTTGGGAAACACTGATCGACATTTCACCATTTCCTGACATTTTATAGGCCAAACAACTAATCGATGAATCGAGAAAATAATCGACAGATTACTCGACAATGAAAACAATCGTTAGTTGCCGCCCTATTTGGGACCACTGCTGTTTAGTCTCATGGTGCATGCATGGTTTTGCAAACTATAATACAGTATCTAGTATGTGTTTCTACACCTATAGTTAATAATGTTAAAAAAAATCAGTGAATATTTGCCTGAACTGATGTGAGACATGTTTGTGAAGAGTCAGCAAAGAACCACCTTTAGCTGAGCGCATAACAAGATAAATTATGTATTACACTGTACCTTATGGGTTTGGCTTGAGATAATTCTAGTGGACGTCTGACTGTTATCATGTTTATATACTTTGAAGAATTTAAGAGAACTACTCCAATCATCTTTCTGTTTGTCAAGAAATGACTTTATGTCTTTATTTACAGTTGGTCTGTTAACTTAAGCTGTCGGCCACAGAACTTGTCAGACATTATTTTTGGCTTTGCCTGTTAATGATGCTACCTGGGACCATGTCTGGTGCTTTGAGATTATTTAGACTGTCAGCACAAAAAAAGAAGATTGAGAACAAAACTCTGGGCTAATTGCTGTAAGTAGTGTACATGTGTCTTCAGATGTCAGGATTAAAAGCATTAGCGTATACTTGCCTCTCTCCCTCTTTTTATTTACCTTGATGTTAGAGCTTTCCTGTCTTGTTTAGGAGCTGTTTTTCCTCACCGAGCGTATGTGTGTGCTTGGTAAATTGGCACACATCTCTCACTGTCATTGACTCCTGACATGATGTCCTATGAAATAACACACTTTCAGACAATTGAAGTTAACAATTCATTTGATTGAAATTGTAGGATAGAAATCAGATCATATTAAGAAACACAAAATTAGATCCTTTTGCAAAGGTGAGTGCTCTGGCTGTCAATTACGTACAGCTTCATCTGTTAACATATATACACAAATAAACAAAGCATGTGGTTCCACTGTAGAAAATACACCACAAAGTCTGCAGACTGACTGACAGATTGTTAGAAAATATATCCTGGATCTTTTTGGTAAAATGAAAAATATGGCACCCTTGTGGTTTGTGTTGATCCAAAAAGTCTGGGCTAGTACATAATAGATTTTGAAGTCTTGTCTACCCGTATTTCGACACAGTTAGGGAGGAGAATTCGCCTGGACAAAACTTTCAAATTCAAGCAAATGCATATGAGTTTTGTTAGAAAAAATCACCATATATCGACAAGAATCTGCATGCTTATTTATACTGGGAAAAATAGTGTGCTTGCAACTACTTTAGCTTTGTTTCCATGCCTCTCAGTAGTAGGACTTAGTCAAAATCACCTTGGAGAAAGTTCTCCAAATGTGAGGAGAAATGTAGTGGGGCGAAACGCCAAGCAAGAGTCTTTATGGTGACTTGGCTGTGCCATGGCTACCCCTGCCACTGCTGTTGTTTATTGTGTGAACGCTAGTAAAGAGAAGAAAAGACGAAGAGAAGAAACATAAAAAAAAGAAAGAAAAGAAAACAGCATGTTTTTGTTGTCAGGCTATTGTGGGCTGGAGTTTTATGAGCTTTGAGGCTGGGGATGTGGTACCGGTGATTTATAGCTTTCATTATCAAGGTTTTACCACACTGTTGGTTCCCAATAGACACCACACAGACCCACACATACACTCCACTAACTGTGGAGGCTTGTACTTTGCCAGATTGTGGTGAGACAGAGGTGCTGAACAGTTAAAATGTTCTAAGGGGCAGCTCTGACCACAAGGATTAAATCTTAATGCTGCTCCAGGTCTGTATCAGGGGGCGAGGACACACACAGATGCACACACTTCCTTGGCTACCTGAATCTTTGATATTTCTGCTTTTCCTGTACTCACTGTGAAGTGCAGACGAGGGGGGAGTAGAAAGGAAAGGTTTTTCCAGTTGAACTTGTGAACTCAAGTTGGGACTCAACACTTCTCTCCCTCTTTAACATTTTCTTTTCTGTCTCATTTTATCTGTAGCACTCTCTTTGGCTCTCAACCCCTCTTTTTACTCAAATTTAGCCTGTTTTTTTTCTGGATAACACTTTCTATTCTTCCTCTCTCTCTCTCTCTCTCTCTCTCTCCCTCTCCGTCTCTCTCTCCCTCTCTTACTTGTGGACTGCAGCTCTGGTGTGATTTACGGTCGTAGCAGAGGATCTGCTACTTTGGTCATGCTTTTCCTCCTTGCCACATTTTGTCAATTCCCCTCTGTGCACAGATGATTCCCAGGCTTCTGCAGACACACACAGACTTTCTCCTTTTTCTTTTCTTTTCTTCTCCTCTCCTTTCTTCTTTCTCCTCTGTCCTTAAGTCTGCTCATCTTTTTTTGGCTTGATGGCAGTGATACTTGGCTTCAAAAGCAACCACATCGCCGCCATGTCACTTAAACTCCTCAGTACTCTTGTGATTAACATAAATTCACGCAATAGTCTCTTGGTATGTCGACTTGTGGAAAATTACACAAAGTCGCGTAGACACTCATATGTAAGCAATCATAAGCACACACTTCTGATGACTATAACCATGATGATAATGATAAATCGGAGGCTTTTGTGGCCATTGGGTGAACTCCACCTGGCAAGTCAGGAGCTTCACGAATAGCTTGGCCCGTCAAAGCTCACTGGCCGTCAATGCAAGAAAACACGCACGCCAGGTTTTGCTGAATAGCAGCTAAAGGCGGGCCTAATCCAGGCTCTACTCTGAAGAAGGTTTAACCGACAAATAGATTTGATACAGCGGCTCCGCCAGCCTGTATCCCTGTTTTCTGAAGGGCTGAAGAGTGTGGGAGAGGAAAACTGAAGCTTATGTCCCCATGACTGAGGAATGTGAAAGGCAGGCAGCTGAGACTTGATAGAGAGCTGTGGCCAAAACAACGAAGATAGGTTTAGAATGGGCAGAAAGTGAGGAGAGGTGGCAAAGGAACAAAGCTGCTTATGTTGGCTCGCTGTGGCTTTGTAATGGAATCCACAGAGAATTCGAGTTTCTGCAACTTCTCTGAGCTTCCCCCCATACACCTTCATGGGGCTTTATAGAGTACGCATCTCCATTCCCTCTATCTATCACGTCACACCCCACACTTTATTGACTCACTTCTGTAATGTGGGGCATTCTCTTAGTATCTGGTGTGAGGTTGGTATTTTTATGGGCCATTAAAAAAAGGTGTTGATTTTATATCAGTGCGCAGTGCAGTTTTTCTTTTCCCCGTCTTGGCATTTGTAAAGCATTGCCAGATGCCCAGGCTTAGGTAGAGTGGGTTACATAAGAAGTACTTAAAAGGTGTTAATTATTCTTCCAGGTGAAATCAAATGGTTCTTCTCAACTAGACAGGAAGTGAGATCCTAATGGCACACGTGGCAACACTTGAATTTGTGCCTTAAGAAATGGGTTACAATGGCAAGCATATTTTGGTTGAGCCTAATTCATATCAATGGAATTCTTTGTGAAAGAATACAAAAGCCAATAGTCAGGATCATTAATGCTCCCTGGTCTGTATTGTACGAGGTGCAGGCTTTCATCAGTCTCCGTGATTAGACCAAGGAAAAAGGAAAGGAAAAAGTGTGTCATTGTGAGGAAGGTTATTTCAAGTCTCATGTTTCCTGTCATCTATCTTTTGTTCCTCGGAGCCCTTGACAGAATTCTTTTGAAAAGACTGGCATGGTGAAATTATGACACACCCTATAGGCCAGCCTGGCAACCATATAGTAAAGTGCAAGATTTCAGCCAAACAAGAGATTTGTGCTGAAATCTCTTGATATCTGGATGAAGAAACGACCCTTACCAAATACAGCTTTATAAACATTGAATGTTTTACAACTATTGTGTCTTTAATGTCCATATCTATTGATTTTTAAAATGGTTTAAGTCAACAAATTCCATGAAAAACTAATGATGAATTAATTAAGGGTGTGCATCTTTTCCCTCTCAAGACGATTCAATACGTATCTCGATGATACAAAAACGATACAGTCAACCATGTAACGATTCAATACGGTGCGATACAACTCTACTTCGATACCATACGATTCACCTACGATTCGATTAATTTTAACTTAATACTTGGCATTGATGGTTGGAGTTTAATAATAATAACCTTTAATTTGTTTGCTTTATATCTGTAATGATGATGTGTGATGGAATACTATGAATTAGTGACATGGTGTCCCACATTGTGAAACACTGCAGGGCTGTCCCAAATATAATATTTTGGGCTGCAGATATTATGAAGTAATTAGCAGCGAATAATTGAATATTCAGCGAAGCTTATCACTTTGTGCCACAGACCACCATTGTTGTCTGAAACTATTAAAAACAACAAATAACCCACACCATTGCACTAGGGGTAAATGCGTAACTTTTATTAAAAACTACAATGCCCAGCTGTTTTAGGAAATTCCTTTTTTTAAATAGCTAGTGCTACAGACAGGGTAGAAGATGTAAAATATTGAGAGGCGGACTATTACACTGTCGGTCTTTTCATGGGATTTGTTGACATTAAGAAAAACATTCAACAATGCCAACTTAATCCTTAAAAACATATTTGGAAAGAAGGTGGGATCAAATCCCTTTTGAATTCTTTGGTGTTTGCAGTGTGGTTCCCAATAAGGATTTGATCCTCAGCCGGGAGGAACAGTGACCATCAGTAGCTGACTGGGAAAAGAACTAGCTCCTAAATCCTTTTCTGCGTTCTTGTGCATCCTGCCAGACATCTGGACGTTGTCTCTTTTACGACCTGCAACTTGAGCTAATGCTCTGTCTGAATCCAGTATACCACAGTATGATTTGTGTTGTCAAGCTGTCTCCTAAAAAACCTTGCCAAAGTACACATTCTTCTTAATCACAGCGTTTTCTTTGGTCATATTGGGTTTTGTTTTATGGCTAATGGATGGAACATGCTTCAAATCTACAGTGAAAATACAGTATAGGAGGGAAATCGACAGTTAGCCTTGTAAACTTTACCTTTAGCCTATGGAATGTTTTGCAGATTGAATTTGACATTTGGTACTTGACTTTACCAGGCCGACATAATCTCTAAATCCAAGGTAATGTGCCGCTGAGAGGCCAGAATGTGTTTGATCATCTCTTACAGGCAAAAGCTGATGTTTAAAATCACAACTGACTTCTCAAGGAGCCCTCACACCGTGTTGTTTCAAAAGACTTCGAGTTCTACTTGTATATCTTTTTTATATCTTTTTTTATTTATTTCAAAGTTACAGTAAGCTTCCCTATGCCTAGCTCCAGGGGCTGGTGTAAAAGCATCTGGAGAAGTTTGTGGCTTTGGCCTAAGACCTGAACTATCCTGCCAGCCCACACGATGGCTTTACCAGCTCTGACCTGTTTTGCCCTCCTCTTTCTCCTTTTCTCTCTTCTCTCCAAAACCTGCTTCTCCCTCTCATTTCTCTGTCATGTGTCTGCCGTCTCTCTGAAAATCTTTTGATTTCTTACAGTCACAGTATTGGTCATATGCTCCCTGTAATTCCGCGGACAAGTGTGATTGGATTATGCACTTGCGTTTAAAGCTCTGATTCCATTGCATTCCTATAGGGCTGCCACTAACTATTTTTCTATAGATTAATCTATCAACAATTTTATCAATTAGTCAATTAATCGATTACTTTTCCCCAAATTGATCATTACATTTAAGTTAATTTTACTTGGACAAACTGTATGTCAGTGTAGGCTATAGGCCAGGCATGTCCAAAGTCTTTAAAATCTGTCTGAGGGCCGCATTTGGCTTGTCTCTGAAAATATACTATGTGTGGCCTGCCACACAATACTGGTTAATCAAGCTAGCCTTATGACAACAGTACTACAGTTTGAAGACCTGCACCAAGTAGGAACTACGCAGGCCGAACTAATGTGTTTCTTATTTGGGTGCACGACACGTACATGTATTAGTGTGGCACTAAAATCCTGAGAGTACAATTGTATTGTATGCGATTTTTTTTTTTTAAATAACCCATATGATGCGAGAAGCCGCTGGCCCTAATCTAATGTGGTCCCCAGGTATTTTCACATTATCTAATCTGGCCCCCATTCAAAAAAGTTTGGACACCCCTGTATTAGAAACTAAAATATGAAAAGCGATACTTTGATTGATGTAAAAATAAATCCAATTTCAAAAACTACAGTAATAAGATTTATATCTGGTGTGAGTAACATTACTGTGCTATTGCAACTAGCTGCTCTTTGAGTGAGGTGTGTGTGTGTGTGTGTGTGTGTGTGTGTGTGTGTGTGTGTGTGTGTGTATGTGTGTGTGTGTTCGCTCCTTAACCTCTGGGTCACACCTGTTCGAGCCCTGGCTCAGGGCGAGGGGGAGAGGTCGAGGGTCACGGTGTCACATGACACTTCCTTCACAGGTCTGTTTCTGAGGCCACACATACACATGCATTCTGTCAACAAGGATTACCTATTATTTATGTCACTGAATTTTCTCTCAAAAAAAAAAGTTTATCAGATTCATATCAGCCAATGAACACATTTTAAATATAACATGAGTAGCCTAAGATGAAAACTGAGTTCTGAATTTCCCCTTATTTCTGGAACACTTTTTTTTCTTCTACCAATCACAATTAAAAACATTTGGAATTCAGGAAAATGTTTATGCAATTTGATGTAGAGGGAGTGACTGTGCATAATTTCACGTCTGTGAAGTGGACTAAAGTGTGCTCTCATACATAATTCAATAGTTTCCTCCCAAAATACTGTTATGCCTCAAGGGGGGGAAAATGCTACTTGAAAATCTATGAGTTACATAAAGAAAAACACAGATTCAAAAGCATAAGTGTGGTGTTATCTTAAAATGGCTTATTAGATTCAAATTAACCAACAGCATGCTTTACGTCTCTGCCAAAATGCGAACTGAATGCGTTCAAAAGGCACATTTATGATGTAATAATAATGTTTCAACATGCAGCACAAGCTCATTAAGCTATAGCCTAATGACACATCTTTTATCGTTTGTTTTGTTTTTGTTTTACAGAGGCAAACAAGCAGAGCGTTTCTGCGTTATCATTCAAAATTCAAAGATTAGGCTTACAATTTGTTTTATTACGAACTGGCATCCGCTTCCTTTAACGTGTATGGATATCTATTTGTTGAACAAATATAGATAAGCCTCAATTCAGGTGACGCTGCGTCATTGACCTTTCTGGCAAACAGAAACAACTTTCATCCAAATTCACAATGTCAAGGGACTGATTTTGAACGTCTCACTGCACTGCCATTTCACGATATGCCTCGAGGCCAGTGACTCATCTATGACATGCCTTTACAACACATAATGAGCCTGTTATAATGGAGAAGGTAATTTATGTCATCTCTTCTAACACACGCCGCTGTAATAGCGCAGATCAATACAACAGCTGAATGACTGTGATAGGCAAACACAAAGGTGAAAGGCAAATACTTGTGACCGTTGAGCAGCTGCCCTGAAATAACAAAATGTCACGAAATGTTCTGATCATTTAGGCGTATATATCCTACAACTGTCAAGACTTTATCTCTCAGTCAAAAGACACTGTGAATCTCAAAACCTCTTGCAGCCCTGCAAAACAGAAACCACTATCTTCCTGTCGCTCCCCACGAAGAATGCCAGGTATGTTCGCAATTCAGAAGTGTAGGAAACAATCCAGCAAATATTTGTCCCACATATTTTGGGGACAGGCATCCGCAGGGCACTTATCTGAAGGCAAATCTGAAATCTCTGCAAATCCGCCTCCCCATCCGCTTTAAACAGGTAAAGAAGTAACAATGTCAGACGCCTGCCTTTGTTGACACTGTCAACTCACGACTAGTAATCAAAACAAGAGCAAGTAAAAACAAGAACTGACAACTAGAGTCCCACGTGAAGACACAAAGAAGACCTAATTTATCAAGTCCAGTGTCTGTTTTGAATGAGGTTTAGTAATGTACTTCAACTTTCACTGGCCTGAACTTGTGACACTGAAAACTCAAGAATGCTTCACTTTCACAAACACATTCTTCACATAAACAGAAGGGTTTGTTGTTCTTGTTATTGCAGAAGAGTAAAATAGGCTATAGTTATGGATTTCAGCAGAAATGCAGCTAGGATTTGACTGATGTGGGTTTTTGGAGAGTGATACTGTTGTTTGTTTTCCCCTTAAAGTTGACATTATTTTTCACATGCTCATGTCTTTCCTTCACATCGGGGGTCTGACCCACACGTGTAATGTGTGATTTTGTAAAAACAAGACAGCTGACTGATAATATCTGCACCTCTTACACCTAGAACTGAAATGATTAGTCAATTATCTGTCATATAAAACAGTCTAGACGGTTCAGAACTCACCTGAGAAAGTATCACATTTAAAAAATGTCTCACCTAAAACCTCCAATTTGCTCATTTACACGCTTGCAGTAAATTAAAATTTCTGTCATCACTTGTCAGAGCCTCCATTCTCCATTTTTAGGTAACAGGCAATTTAAAAAAGCAATTTCTTGTAGACATTTAAACACAGTGCTGATTCTGGTATCTTTTGTGTTTTATAGGCTATAATTTCAGTCTCCCTTTTGATTTACAGGGCCAGAGAGAAACTCATGTTTAAAACATGCCTTTGATTAAAAAATATATATATATATTACAAGTATCAAAGCCTGGTGTAATGTAGTGACAGCTCATTTAATACACCAACACATGTCCCACTCTGGAGTCTTGTTTAAATTGACATGGGGATAATGTGGGTGATGTTTGTTTTGTTGTAAAAGGGTCTCACCTGGATCAGCTGTTAGGAGCCACAGGTTGAAGACAGGTCTTTGATGGAAGAGGACAAGAAGACAGGATAATTCCCGACACATGTTTACATGAGGGATACAATGAATAAATTACACCTTTAAATGGATAATTAGTCACTAACTCCAATCAGGAGGATTTATTTTATTCTTTAATCAGTACCTAAGGATATGTTCACACTGCAAGCTTTAGTGCTCCATTCTGATTTAATGCTCAGATCTGGGGTTTTTTTTTTTTTTGGTTTGGCTGTTCACATTCTTTTGTAAATGTGGTCCATATCAGATTCCAGTGTGAACAGGTCAGGGTCCTGAACTGACGTGCATGCGCAAAAGAATAATAAAGACATCCTGCACAACACACTGTCGTATGGAAGTAAACATGGCAGCCACTGAAGTCACCATTCACGGTTTCATTTATAAATTGATGTGCAGTGGAAGCCAGCAAATTTGTAAGCGAGGACGAGAAGAAAGAGACACATTTTTAATCCTGGCTTTTTGTGTAGCAATGGCTGCTGCTTCTGTACGGAGGTGTGTGGATGCAGAGGGATCGTAACGTGAATGGCTTCACTGGAACAGATTTCATGCAAAATTTCATGATGTCAAGGGCTACTTTGGCGGCAAGACTGAGAGAAAGTAGTCCAAAACACAATTGAAAAGATCAGATTTGTGCTGTTCACACTGGTATGAAAAGATCATATCTGAGTCACATGTGAGCAAAAAAAAAAAGTTAGATTTGGGCCACTTTTTCCTGCAGTGTGAAGGTAATATAAGTGTGATGAAAGAATTAATGAGTGCGTTGTGCGTAATGTCTGTTCTGCAGGTATACGTAGGAGAGTGACAATGCTGGCAACAGTAAAAACGTCCTTTTTTCTTTCCTCTCATCCTTATATTCACATTTGGTGCTGTGAAATCTTAAATAAAACCATCTCCCCCCGGTTTCCTCTAAAAGGACCTATCCCATTTTGTAAACACAGAAGTTGTCTTTTGGTATGGGCTCCTCGTCCAAACCAGGTGTACGCTAAACTAACTTTTTAGCAAAACACAACGGAGCAGCTTCCCAGTATTTTAGCCCTCAAGTCAAGTTATGACAGCGGCAGCTAGTTATGTTGCAACGTTACGACGGCTGCACGCAGTCGGCAATTAGCATTATCATTCAATATGGTGAAACACAACAACGACTAGCAAACTTCTCCGCTGTCTTTGCATCTCTGGACGTGGACTGCATGAACTAAATGTTAAATTCAGCGTTAATGTAACTCGCAGCTCCGTTAGCTTGTTGGTAAAGACACGACATTCCCCTGCTGTGTAAACTGGAACTTGGCAGCCGAAGGAAACTGACGAGACTTGTGGCTGAGACACTTTCCATACTTTTCCATACCTTTCAGACGCCGAATATCTCCCCGTCGATACTACCACTTCTTGGCAGCCATAAATCCCGGTTTTGACAACGTCGTCCACGGCAGGAATAACGAAAATCCGAGTGCGTGTAGCTTAACTCTTGCCAGTGCCCGTGATTTCTTGCACACAGCTCCTCTCTGCGTGGCTCCGGTAACAGCCGCTGCAGTTTTTTCCACCAGCCTGGAGCGGGAGCGAGCACACTGGGAGACTGGGCAGGCCAGGAGAACCGCGTGAACGCGCAATTTACAAGGCAACACACCAAACTGTCTGCACAAAATGTGGAAATCCAGTCAAGACATTCAAACTGTTTGTTCTGCATTTGTAATAAAAATAAAAACTAGGATTTTGGCACGTTATGAGATAAGAGTTTGCAATGCCATAGACGTCATCCCCTGCAGCTGTTCATGAAAGTGACATGCAAAAAGTTCAAAACTGGCTACAACACTTTTTAAAGGTCCCACATTATGCTCATTTTCAGGTTCGTACTTGTATTTTGGGTTCCTACTAGAACATGTACATGCTTTAATGTTCCAAAAAACACATTATTTTTCTCATACAGTACTGTCTGTCTGAATATACAGTACCTGTGTTCACCCTCTGTCTGAAATGCTCTGTTTTAGCGCCTGTCTCTTTAAGTCCCCCTCTGGGTCTTCTGCATCTGCACTCTTGGCATTTCTGCATCGTCACTGGAGCCAGGAAATGACTGTGATGACACTACAGTGGCATATAGGGCCTAGTTGAGACATAAAGGCTGTTTCTGAATAGCCTACGGTTGTGTGCATTTCTCTGTGGCTTGAGTGTTATCATAAAAACAAGACATGGATATCACTTTTTTCAATATGGGACCTTTAATTGGTTGGTAGTAATCAGCTAATGCACTGACTCAGTTAAATGAAAGAGGTGGACCTTGAGGTTATTTTCAGAGGTTTTTTTTTTTTTTAACATAAAATAATGACATGGTCTGGCTAATGTGTTGATCTTCTCTATTTTAAGACCCTTTTTTTCATGCAAATATGTCCTGAACCACATGTGCAATTAATATATTCATAGCTGCATTCTATTATGTACCCGTCATCAATATTATTTATTACTTTGACAAGCTCAAATGTCTGCAGAATTTCCCATTTAATTTGTATTCTGGAGGTCCATTTTTGAAAATGTAATGCATGTCTCATATATTTATAGAGATGGTTACAGGGACTCTGTAACACATCTTATATTGTCAGTAGTGTTCAATGTCCAGTGGTAGAAAAGTAGGCCTATATTTATTTAAGTGCAATTTTGAAGTGCTTGTATTTATATTTGGACATTATACTTCAACCCCAGACATTTTTTTTTTTACTTCACTACATTTATTTGACAGCCAGCTAGCTATTTTGCAGATGATTTCCACATACAAAGCAAAACATATGATACAATGAAATATGATGCATTTTTAGACAGGGTAAAATTAGCTCTACCATAACCAGCAAGTATTTAAAATGCGTCAGTAATAATAATTAATAACAGTCTGAAACATTATGGAAATACCACTCTGAAAGGGGACCACACTGCATAACAAGTACTTGATATTTAAAGTAGATTTTGATGATAATACTTTGACTAAATTTGACTAAGGAATATTTTTACATATTGATACTTTTACTCAAGTAAATGATTTGAATACTTCTTCAATCACTGCCAATCACCTTGTCAGTTTACTGCACTGTACCTCATATACATTAGTATTCTAGGGTAATATATACATACTTTGTGTTGCTGTGACATTTGTTCATCAGTGTTCTTTCTGTTAATGCCTGTAAAGAAAAGATACATTCACTGATGATAAATTATGAGTCCACTCTTTAAAGAAAAAGGTGATTTCAAGCAGTTCTTGGTGTTTGTATGGAAAAGACAGCTGACATCAAGCAAACAGATGATCAGCACAAAGCCAGTGTGTGTGTGTGTGTGTGTGTGTGTGTGTGTGTGTGTGTGTGTGTGTGTGTGTGTGTGTGTGTGTGTGTGTGTGCGTGCATGTTACAGTTATTGAAAAGTGTTGAGAGCAGTCAGTGTGTCTTTTACTGGCAGGATGCTTGTCTTAAGGGATAACGACCTCTGGAGAGGAAATCCCCTCCTCTTCTGCTGCCTTCAGGTGCTGTTGGAAATATTCTAATCACAATTAAAAGCCAAGTACACATGGAAAACACTGGTATAGTGTTAAGTGTAACTGAAAAATTATCTTTTTTTCCCTTCTACTCTGAGGGTAATGTTTACCCAACAGCTTACGTATCATACATTTAGTTTTACACTTTTACACCCAGTTTGTGGACGCTTTAACATTTTCTTCAATGGAGAGTCTTTTCCTAAAATAAAAGTCCAATAAAGCAAACAATAGATTGTCCAGGTATAGTTTGTTTGGACATGTAGAGCTTTAGAACTTGGATAACAGAGCTCATGAGGAGAACCTGAAGGCAACATGCATTTGGGAAGAGGAGGAGGAGCTGAGCCAGAGGTTGACATGTGGGAATGACTCACGTTTTTTACACATTCCAAGCATTGTTTCCTCCTCCTCCCTGCCCCAGTCCTGAGCACTGAAGCCAAGGATTTTCCAGGGCTGGGGGAGATGGAGCGGATGATGGATCAAGGAAGAGGAAGGATGACTCGCATTTTCCGCTTTTGCCTTTTTAAGAGTACCAATTCTTTCACTCTCCAGCTGAATAAGAGTTAGACGGATATTGTTGTTTAATTCTGAGGTGTCCCTCTGGGTTTTGTATCATTTGCCTGCATCCTGCAGGAGAGTGCTATGCTTGTCTTTAGAGATGATTTAAGGAGGGAGCAGGAGATGAAGATATAGGACACAATGAAACATTTGGAAATTGCTCATTTTAAGAAGTCTACTTTTGCATTATATGGTAGGGCAGCTGCACCCCTAATGCCCACACATATTTTTGTCTGTATGAAATAACAGGTCAATAAAGTCAATATGCATAAGGCAAAAAATATATATTTCTTGGAGAGCATGCACTATTACACTGTTTTGCTCAATAGCTACCAAGAAGAAAACTGATTTTATTATCAAATGTGTAACAGCCCTTTTAAAAATAATCAATATCCAACACAGAAAAGCTGAAACACTGGCAGCAGTAAAGTTGTTCGTTGAAATCTGTACCTGAAAATGGTCACAAACAGTTTTAGCATCGCAGTGACTCTCACCAGTGTTTCAAAAGGACATTTTTTTCCCCAGCCATGTTTCGCCAAAGACCCGCCCTTCTGTGCTGTGATTGATTAATACTTGTCACATCCACGCGTCAAAAGTCAGAGGTGTTAGGCCAAAGAGGGTTAGGGTTAGTACTAGCCAATCACAGCACAGTAAGGCGGGACTAGGCAAAACAGTGGTGGGTGAAAAAAAGAACGCAAAAGGGTGTTAATGCAAGTATGACAAGACACAGGACAGAGTGTCACACCACCATATGAAATCTGAGAAAGTGAGAGAGAGACAGGGCGGTGTGAGTCAGCGTCGACTGGAACAGGCGCAGTGAAGTTTGGAGTGACTCACATCAGGATCAGAGTTGAAAATAAGGACACTGTCCCCGATGATGGAATAGAAGAAAAATAATTCTTCACGAAAAATGAAATGTTGCTTTTCCCTACTATGGAAGTAAGAGAAGCATTACAGTATAGTCTCAGTCTAAAGAACAATCAGGAAAACATCATTTACATCACCACTCTGCATCTCACTCACGCTTCAAGAAATCTCATATGATTTATTTTCAAAGTGGAGGGATATCTGTCTCCTGTCAAATCCCTTTACTTTCATAAGAACTCATTTCCTCCAGACATGTTGAGAAATTGCCATTGAAGCAGCGGGGAGACGTTCTACCAGAAGACATAGGTTAAAGCCTTTGTCTGTCCTGTTTAAGTATTTTTAAGCAAACCACTGCGGACAACCAAGACACCAGCTGCAGGGAAGCTGTCATTCAGCTGTGTAATATGTCCTGTTAGGAAACTCAACTGTGAATCATAAAAACTATTCCAGTGAATCCAGGTCTGTTTGAAGTAGTCTGGCCTACTTGATAAACAGCGCTGGCATAACGCCTCATTTCCTGCATGCAAGGACGTGCAGGAAGTCCCTCCCCCTTTGTGTTACCGTTCTCAAAATCCTTTCACTACCGGAAACAACAGCAACAACCTGCAAGCTATCAACCTACACGCTGAAAATGGCAAGTTTTGAATAATATATGTTACTATATAATATAAACAATATTTTGCAGAGGCATGATAGCTGCATCCGAGGCTTATCGCTGCCCAAGATCATTGTGATTGGTTTAAAGAAATGCAAACCAGAGATTTTTTTTTCCTCCTTATACTACAGTGAAAATGCAGTGTAGCCAGACCATACTCTGACACAACGCTGAGGAGTTAGGTCTAGTTTAAAGAGGTACTTTCAGATGATACAGCATGAATTATTTGAAATCATCTGAACAGGGGTTGAATAATAGATTATCGTACTCATAAAAGAATAGTTTCACTTTTGATTTTTCAAATATACGGCCAGAAGTACATGAAAAAGCTCCACACAGTGAATAGTCATCTCTCACCTCAGAAACGGAGGTCAACAGCAGCCTTCAGCAGAGACTCGCTGATCTGAATACTTTATTGATTAAATAAAGGAGGGAGAGCGGGGGGGGGGTTTGTGCCATCGGAAAACATTCACTGTTGCAACTCACTGTAGATGATAAAAAATGATTTCCATAAAAGGCCCACATAATCGAGGCAAAGCCACGTAGCCAACTGCGTTGACCATGCCTGAGTGCACCAACAAAAGGTAGCTCATTTTGACCATAATAGTGCATGGGATTGTGCTAACAGAAACCATTCAGGACATTCAGACCGCTGAGTGCCAATTCAGCACATGACGCCTGACTCATCCTCTGTGCTCTGAGTCACTCCCTCCCTCCTCTGGTCCAGAGTCTGTGGCTCTTTGCTGGAGCTGGCTCCTCTTCTCCGAATGTCAACCCGCCACTCCACGGACAGGAAGCCGGCCAAGGATGCAGACACGGCCCCGCTGAGGAGGAAGGGGCTGTTTATATTTCAGTAGGGTCTTTGTGAAGCCCTGACAAAGACTGGGTGCAATGACGGTGTGGTGAGAAGAGGGCAAGCTGCGGGACATCACAGCCACATGCTTCCAACAATACTGTCATGTCTTAAAAACAGATTTATGGAGACAGATTAGCCCCTTGGAGTTGGGTGAAAACAGGTCAGGACTTAAACTTAAAGTAAAATGTGATGACAAGGTATGAGCTGTTACTCTTCCCCCATTTATGCCTTTCCTTCCCTTTTCTGTGTTGTTTTTTTTGCAGCTTTGGGGCAACATCAAAGCAAAAAAAGCTGTAGCTATAAGCTTATTATACAAATGAGCTGTGGGGCCTATTGCACACACCAAGCATGTGAAAGATGAAGTTAAAAAGGTAAACAACTCTAATAAGGTGAGTGTCTCATTGGTCACTATCCCATAGCACATCTAACACACACAAGAGTGTGGATTTCTTTATACTTTGCATTTTTAGCCACATCAGCAGCATGGCTGTAGGGATGGAGCTGTCAGTCATCAGACTGGATTATCAACAATTAGATGAATTGCAATGAAATTCTGTACCAACGAGGATGAATAATAATTACGTTGGTGATTCTCTGACTTTTCCTCCAACTCTCCCATGCGGTTGACATTTGAGTTTTATAGAGAAATGTCACAACAACTATTTAACAATTGGTACGGATATTTGTGGTGAGGATTAATTTAATGAACCTCTATCCTTTCATCCAGCGCCATCAGCAGGCCAAAGTTTTCATTTATCCACTGGAATACCTCAACAACAACAACAGATAGACACTACATTTTGTACAGATATTCGTGGTTACCAGATGATGAGTCCTGCTGACTTTGGTGATCCTCTGACTTTTCCTCTGCTGCATCACAAAATTGACATTTCTGGTTTTGAGTGAAATGTCTAAACAACTATTGGATTCATGTCATGTAATTACTTTGGTGACCCCCTTAGTCTCGCATAGCCAGACTTATCTCCACAGCGCTGCTGGGGAAATGTCTGGATTGAATGCACTTTCACTCCTGGATAGTGAAAAAAAAAACTCCCTGGCCTGTTTGTATTTCCGTTTCGGTGGAACACCTCCACGAAAATGATGCAAATATATTCTTTGTACATCTTTACAATCATTCAGTGAAAGAACAGAGCAGCCCTGCCTCATTACACGACCCAAATCTTCAAAACATGTCATTTTCAGCGTGTATTGATAGCTCGGAGGTTGTTGTTTGATTAGCGAAGGCCGGACTTTGGGAACACAGACACTGACTTCCTGTGCGGCCAGGAAGTAAGGCTTTATCCCGGCACTGTTTGGTAAACGCCTTAACTTTTAATCTAGCACCATCATCAGCTCAAATTAGTAATTTTAATACTTTATGATCAAATACCTGCAAAACTAATAACATTCCATCATTTTGTGTTCAGTGCTAATTTGCACGTTAGCATGCTAACACACTAAGCTGCAATGGTGAACATAGTGAACAGTATACCTGCAAAACATCAGCATGTTTATGATCATTGTCAACAACTCAAAGCATTGCTGTGCCTAAGTACAGCCTCACAGAGCTGCTTAGTGTAGCTGCAGATTCAGTGTTGGTACAGTGTCCACAAACTGTTTTAAAACTGCAAAGCCATTGCTCATTTTCATTTTCATTTGCAATAAAATTATATTACAACCAAAACAAGCTGGCATTTGATCAGCTTCCAGGTTGTAAAATGTCAGACTTTCATAATGCGTAAATTGCCAAAGTCCTCTCCGCACGGCATCACATGGCACAGGGACGCTTGGCTCTGAGGAGCTGGACCTTTGCAACGTGCGCGTGAAACAGAAACACGGATTCCCCCGATGTCCGCACATATAATCAGAATCATAGCAGTCAGCGATTGTGTATTATTAGCTCACTTAAACCGACAGACTCTCCTGTGGGAACAGAACATCTGTTCAGTACATTGTTGGATAACACTGTGACACATGCAGCCATTGGGGACAGGAAGTCTCAGCTGGCAAAGAGGAAACATGTGCATGTGTGTATGGAAACAGGAAGGGCTCATAATATCGAGTCAAAAAGAAATACAGTGCTATGTTAGCAACTTGAGACTTGGCATCCGAGCTAATTGGCCAGCTCCTGATCAAATAGGAGCATTCATCTCAAATTTCCAAGGGAATTATAACGTAAATCTGATTTACCAAAAAGGATTGATGGCAGTCATCTACAGCCATTTTGTTCCTCATTCAAGGCTATGAGTGGGAAAATCCTCAAACATGATACAGTAGGTTATTGTTTCCACAAGCTCTGTGCAGCTCAGTGGCTTTGAATGAGCCACAGAGTGCAAAGTAATTTGTGTCTTTCTCCACATTCTGCTATATAACAGCAGAGCTGCTCAATTAACTTAACCAATCCAAATGTTTTCGACTCCAAATTTACTGTAAGTAAATAAGCCCAGACGCTTACCAAGCACAATTCCAAACAGTGACGTATTACAGCAGATTAGCCTTGTAATTCTTTTTGATACAGTAGACTTCAAAACTAGGCTGTTAAAAAGTCAATAATTCCTCCAGTTCCCTGCGTGACAAAATCACAAACTGGAAATGCAGCATTCACTTTCAGCGAATACGCGCTTTAATGTTTAAATTGCAAATGTTAGACATGCCATCAAATAAGGATCCTTTTAACATTTGATATTCGCTGTTATATAAACTACAGAAACTTTGAGAGAGACTTTTTGAATAAGATGATACAAGAAATCTAGGCCAATGGTTCCTAGTGTATCTAACTTTGATTTTCATTTCAGTGCAAACATATTTATACTCAGAAATGTATGTTTACTCGCTAGACTAATGATCAAGTAAATCCTCTAAAAACCCCTGTCTTCTTTATATGGATAGATGCATCTAGGATAACGCAATAGTTGGTCAGAGCACACACAACCCTAAAAATAGTGCAAACATATCCCAGCATGTCATGCACCTATCCAAAACAAAGCGACTGCTCAAATGATGTAAACACGTTTATTGAAAACACAAACACTTTTTTCACACAGGAAAATAAATGGCACATGTTTTTTTTCTTCAACAGAGTATGAAAAAAAAGGAAAGTCTGCTCAACAGTATTTCTTGGATATGGTAAATACAAACCCACTGATACATTATTCTTTGAACAGAACGCGTTTGATAATGCTTGAGATATTGTTGTGGAAGCATTTGCTATAAATGGACAGTGAAGACAGAACAGGAGCATCGAGTGACATGAAACTGTTTCATGTCCTAACATTTGAATATTTTATAAAAACAAACTACGGCTATATTAAAGTGTGAACAGAGTTTAGAAAAAAATGTAAGACAATAATAAATAAATATGAGACGCTACATCACCTTCACCTACATCACCTTAGCAGAGTAATAAAAGATGTTTTCAAATCAATCGGGATGACAGATCGACAGGAAGATTCACGGTCAGGGAGCAGCCTCTAACTGAACGTCGCTGTGAATCTCAATCCATCAAATCAGTGGGACTTGGTCCAATTATCTGGAGCAAAAGCATGACAGAAAAAGACACGCACATGTATTAATCATTCACAGCTGAAACAAAAAAAAAAAGTATGCAACACTGCTTAAACAATTTAAAAAGCTCGAGAAGAGCTAATAAATGGCCCTTGAGGTGAAAGTGACTGATTGATTTATGTTGGTTAGACTGAGAAAGGAATTTTAAGGCCTCCTTTTGGGCATTACATTTTATTGAAAAGACAATTAATGTAACATAAATAAGCAGTTAGATGAATCGATAATGTGAAGTCCCCAGTTGAGACTTTAAAATTCTGCTAAATCATCAAAACAAACAGCGGAACAAAGCAGCTCTTACCTGTCCAAACGGTTGACCACGTCTCTCACGGTGTTGATGAGATTCTCGTGTTCTTGGGGGCTGCTGACAATGAGGCTGTGGAGCTTCTTCATGTAGGAGTCAATGCTGTCAAGAGTGGGCGTCTCTCCGCTAGCTGTAGGACAACAAGTGATGTCAGTACGTTATTTTTAAGGTGAAAGATATGATACGTTATGAGACGATACGACTTTGTTGTCAGTTTACACTGAAATTAATTTTGCGTCCATGAGGCAGTTTGTTCAAGAAAGTTACACAGATAGCTGCACACGTACAAAAAGACCAAACGGGTATGATAGGACAACACTTAACCTTTAAAAGGTTTAATTTGATTAGCTGCCAAATGTGGCACTCTAATAAGAGTAGACAACAACAACATTAGGTTGCAACTGATATCTTGTCTTTAATTTCTAACTAATTATTTTTACATGTTATGAAGTGTCATTTATTTCTAATTACCACCCACATAGTCCATAAAAAACTTTAATCAGCCGTTGTGTTTACAGCTATGTATTATGTTTGGACATCAACTAAGAGGCGGTGACCCATAGACTGTATAAAGATGGACGACGCTCCACTGTGCAAAAATGCTGGTGGTGTAATTTGGAGCCAGAGACTGTGCAGCAGTGATCGGACGATGGAGCCGCAGTATTGAAATCCCGCCCATACACCTGCACGACCAATCGCGAGTCAATCACAGCTGTCAGTCATGACATTTCACCCTGTTTTTATAGCGTCAACTCACCTATTAAACCCAAACTTGTGAGAAAGAAAGAACTACCTCAAACGACAGAAACTTTGGGAAAAATTTATTGGACGTTTACTTTGATATTTTTTTGGCCCATTTCCCATCCGCTAACATGGAGGAGGCGGGAC
>JAOVVB010063972.1:3944-14230 GCA_028570985.1 Heterobranchus longifilis | reverse complement strand
GTCGGTCACTTTTCATTACTCTGATTGGCTGTCGGTCAGTTTTTGTTACTCTGATTGGTTGTAGGTCACGTTTTGTTGCTCTGGTTGGTTGTAGGTCATGTTTCGTTACTCTGATTGGTTGTAGGTCACGTTTTGTTGCTCTGATTGGTTGTAGGTCACGTTTCGTTCCTCTGATTGGTTGTAGGTCACGTTTTGTTGCTCTGACTGGCTGTCGGTCACTTTTCATTACTCTGATTGGCTGTCGGTCAGTTTTTGTTACTCTGATTGGTTGTAGGTCACGTTTTGTTACTCTGATTGGTTGTAGGTCTATCCAATTGCGGCCAGAGGGTGTTTTGTTCTGTGCCATTGATAAGGCCTCTTGGAAATCGAAAATGAACTGAGAGGTTCCAGACTAATACGCAATTGCAAATTAGTCTGGCGATGCCAGGCTAGCATCATGTAGCCCTTTATGTCTATTATCGAGAACTTTACTAGGAAACTATGGCAATAAGGTCAATTGCAGGTCAGGTGCCCGTTCCATTTTGCCCAATTAGAGATTCCTACTGCTCTTCTTGATAATCTTGAACTGACCTATTGACTATTTGCATCCATTATTAGACATGTCTCTGGCATGAAGCCAGTCAGGCTTTGACTTTGACTAATTTCCCTGAATTAGACTAATTTTAACATTTCCTCCTGAGAAATGGCTGGGAGGACCAATGCAGATGTGTGTGTCACCCAATCTTGTAATTTGAGATTCAATTGTATTAGAAATGGAAATGCCAACAATGAAGTAGAGCAGCGCCTTTCAGACACAAAAAGATCACAACATTTTACTCAGTTAATGGAGAAAATGTGACACTTTCCTCCCACTAAAATATTTCAGATTTATGCTGCCTGTTGAGTCATCTAAGAAAATCAGGAGACATTTCCGATTCACTTCAACCAAAGAACAGTAAAATGTTAAAGATCTCCTCCTGATACATTTTAAAGTATGTAAAAAATATTCTGCTATTTTGTTTAACATGGTTTTCCCACAAAAAAAAAGAACTTTGAAATCTACTCTTCTCCCTCATTAAGAAATTCTGGATCTGGCCTCAAACCCCGCCCTCCACCGCTGCCATAGAATGCCCCAGCCACAAGTGACTTGATTGGTTCCTTGGTACATATGATGTCATAAATGTCTGAATCCAGATTTTTGAGACTGTTGTTGTCACACTGCAGTTTGAAGGCAGAAATTCCCAGCCATGGTGTTGACTGCTCATTTCACTCATATGTCTTGTACAAACTAAAAACACCACATACACACATTAACATGTTAAAAACTTGATTTTCACGAGAGTGGCTCTTTAAAGAGAGCGAGGCAGGAAGGTTGGTACAAAAGGGAGAGTGTCTTAAAAATCGTATAAAGGACTCGCTGTTGCATCACCTGTTTCCACGGCTTGGCCCCTTTGCCATGGCAACGGAATGCTGTTGGGTCGTCAATGTGGGTGTAGAAAGAAGCCTAGAGGAGGAACAAGCGTGTGTTTAGTCTATTAGAGCTGCAAGGCGAGGACGGGCTCGGCGTTACAGCCCTGAAAGAGTTACATCATTGAAGTGGAATCCTTCTCCCCCCCCCCTGTGGCTCGCTAACCAAGCACCGTTCTTTCTTTCAGCTGTTTCTCTGTTGATTGTGTAAATGGAGGAAGCGAGGAATAGCTTAGTAATTGGGTCTCTTTGTGAAATGTCAAGGAACCATTTTTCATTGCCAAGACATCTTAATATAAATGTAGATTTGAGTCCAACCGCTAGCAAATCCCTCAAATCTGCTCGCCAAGTACCCACTCAGAGCACATTACGGTAACTGATCACTTGTGTTTGTCCTCCTTTCTCGTCACAGGAACAACAGAACGCGTCTGTCTGATACAGGGTACAGTCGAAGCCCTCAATGGTGTCCACAACTTCATTGCGGAGAAAGTCCGCGAGATGCCCCAGAGCGCCCAGAAACCCGAACCAGTCAGCATACTGCAGCCACAGACCACCGTCAACCCCGACCGCGTCAAACAGGTGAGATACTGTACAGCAGTCGACTCAAACCGCCGGCCCGGGCCCCCATCCCCCTCCCGACGTCACAAATGTAATACAATCCGGCCCACAATTTCTTTTTTTTCCTTGTCATTTCTTACCTATTTAAACTACCCCATTCATATACAATTTAAATCAAATCACTTCATTAAAAGTATATATATTATGTTTGGCGCAAAGTAATGGCAAAGGGCAAAGGTCAAAGCTGCCCACGACTGCCCAGTGAGTTTTTGATAAGAGGGTCGGCAGAGATGGTGGAACAGGTTTTATTTGTTGTAATGGAAATACAAATTCGGAATATTGCGCTTTCTTGTAGTATTTGAACATTGAAGTAGCCCTCCTATGAGATGACGATACCAGCAGTGGCCCCAAGCCAGTTTGAGTTTGACACCCCTACTGTACAGTCAGTAAGGTCATGAGGATGTGTGGTCACTTTGTAGTAAAAACAGTTAACTTCCAGGATCCTGTGTTTATTAGTCGCTCATCTTACATGTTCTGTGGGCCATGACCCACAATCTGGTAGGGTCAGGAAAATGTGAGAGTATGTGGTTATTTTTACCTACAGTCTTTCATAGCAAGACAGAGCCGTGTGGCAGCTGCAGCCTAAACCCCTGGGATTAACAAATCGCTGAGTAAAGCGGGGGCTGGTATAGTACTCTGACTCAGTGAGAGACGTCCCTCTTTCTGTCAACCATTTTTATGCTGTTAAATATTCCCCTTGTTACCTTTTTATTGCTACTTCAATCTTTCTATTTCTCCACAGGCCAAATTGATCGTACCCAATAGCACAGCTGGGCTGATCATTGGCAAGGGCGGCGCCACAGTGAAAGCAGTGATGGAGCAGTCAGGCGCTTGGGTGCAGCTCTCCCAGAAGCCCGAGGGCATCAACCTGCAGGAGCGGGTGGTAACCATCAGTGGGGAGCCCGAACAGAACCGCAAGGCTGTGGAAATCATAGTGCAGAAGATCCAGGAGGACCCTCAGAGCAGCAGCTGCCTCAACATCAGCTATTCCAACGTCTCGGGCCCAGTGGCCAACTCCAACCCCACCGGCTCCCCCTACGCTAACACGGCCGAGGTGCTGCCCAATGCAGCCGCGGCAGCCGCCACTGCCTCCAGCCTTCTGGGCCAGGCCGGCTTGACAGGAATGGGCGCCTTCCCTGCCACCATGTCCAGCTTCTCTGGCAACGATCTGCTGGCCATCACCTCAGCCCTCAACACGCTGGCCAGCTACGGCTACAACACTAACACCCTAGGTCTGGGCCTCAACCCCGCAGCTGCTTCTGGGGTCCTTGCTGCAGTAGCAGCTAGCGCTAACCCGGCTGCTGCCGCTGCAGCCAACCTGCTGGCCTCCTACGCTAGCGATGCCTCCGGCAGTGCCGGCCACCCTGCTGCGGGCCTCGGGGGGTTCTCCCTGGGTTCTCTAGCAGCTGCTACAGGAGCTTCCAATGGTTACCTAAATGCTTCATCCCCACTGATGGCCTCCTCCCTGTTGGCAACAGAGAAGCTGGCGGATGGGGCCAAGGACGTGGTTGAGATTGCTGTGCCCGAGAATCTGGTTGGTGCCATTTTGGGGAAAGGAGGGAAAACGCTGGTAGAGTACCAGGAGTTAACAGGAGCCCGCATCCAGATCTCCAAAAAGGGAGAGTTCATTCCTGGTACTCGGAACCGTAAAGTTACCATAACAGGGTCGCCAGCCGCTACGCAAGCAGCGCAGTATCTGATCAGCCAGCGGATCACTTACGAGCAGGGCGTGCGCGCTACCAACCCACAAAAGGTGGGCTAAAAGGAAAAAGAAGAGGAAAGAAGGAAAGGATGAAGACAGAGATATAGAAGGGAATTGAGAGGGGTCACGATGAATAGAAAAAAGAAACGTCCAAATATCTGTTCAATATTTCAGTATCAAATGAAAGAATCACAAAGGAGGAGGTGGGGGAGACAACCAAGATAAGTGTGTGTGATATGTGAATGTGTTTTTAGGACTGACGTCCTGATGTTTTTTAAAAGTTTGTGTCGAGTCCTTTTGACGATGGTGATCAGAGTAAGCTGAACTGGTCCACTGCCAAGCTGCAGATTCAAGGGTGAGGCCGCAGGGTTTCACCCTCCTCCAAAACCTCATAGCTGTTTTCCTTTTTTTTTTGTTTTGTTTGGGTTTTGTTGGTTTTAATTTCAGTTGCAAATCTCAGCTCCCGGTGAGTTGAGCGTGTCAGATGAAGTTCCAGCCAGCTGATAGAGCTGTTTTACAAACCTTGCTCTTTGTATACAATGCAGAAGGCGTTGTTCACAGGGGAGAGGTTTTATCACAAGCACCCGAGGTGATCTCAGTCTGTGGGGAAGCAATCTGAGTATAATTTCTTTAAAGAAGTCATATCTATGTTGGCGTTTGTTGAATTCTGGCTCATATCATAATTGAAGTTTCTAAATTTGGGTATTTTATATTGCCATCCTTTATTTATTGACATGGTCTCATTCAAACACAAATAGATTATTTAAACCTGTGAATGCAGGTTGATCTGAATGTAAAAACAATATTAGCCTATCGCTATTTTTTATTTACAGGGATCAAATATTGTGTTGCAGTGAAAGAAATGTATAACTCAAACCCAGTCTGAACTTCACTGTTGCTGTCTGCAAGTATAGTTCAGGGGTTAAATAATCAATGTGAGAGGATAGAGGAGACACACAGGAATGTATGAATATATTTTACACGAACACACGTCGATAATGCTCCCACAAACACTGAAACATATTTGCATATTCAGTCACAGCTACACAAAATATGTTGTTTAACCCTTTCTTGGTGCTATAGGAATAGGTTTATATCTCCTTTACCATGAAATCAGAATCTCTCTGGCGACTATTCTCTTGATTTAAAATAAAAATAAATATAAAAGCTGATGTGTCGTCCAGCCATTAGTAAGCCCATTGGATCTGACCCGGCCTCTCACCTAATGAAAAAGGATTGATTTCAGCCTTTCATGATGAAAAGCAATCCAGTCTTAATATTTCAAGTCCATCCTCGCTCCCAATGCAGGTCTCTTTTTTTTTTTCTAAAAAAAAATTGGCCATACTCTCGATTTTACCTGATAATATGTTTGCCTTAGTCGCACATTTGTAACTCCCAAGAATTAACGTAAAGCTACCTTGAAGCAGTGTCTAACCAGTTCAGTCAAAGGCAAAGGGAACAAAGCACTACAAAAGCATTTTGATAAGAAAAGCTGTATGAACCAATATCTGTGAACAAAGAAACTATTGCCTTTACATTAAGGGTACCAAATAGTCACACCAATGAAAGGGAAGTAGAATGACACTTGAAAAGAAGGTTTGGACTCACTTTTTCTGTGAGCCATCCTTCCCAATTTGCATCAAGACAACAAAAAAACAACAACGATACTTCAGTTCATCCAGGCAGCCTGTTATCGTTCCCAAAACACGTTAACGCTCACTAACTGCGGGTGGAGCACGTAATAAAACATCATGAAATGTTTTGGCATCGTTGTCTTTTATGGGCAATTGTTTGTCTAATGCAGGGAGGCTAATTGTCTAGAGCATTTCCAAGCACTCGAAGATTACCTTGGCTTCCTTCTGTGCTGCTATCCATGGTGTTCATCCTGAGTACACTGGGTCTCTGAAGACTGCACTGTGAGACATTAAGAACACAATGTAAAGCATGTCTGTCCCTGCTGGGATGTGAGTATATTTTAATGTGCACATCTATGTCACATAAACAAGACCTACCAATACTGACAGAAGGGATATATATCCACAAGAGCATTTATACTCCAGCGTCTTGTGATGTTTCTGTTTACCAGTACCAATGCACTGCACTTAAATTAGCGGGCGTTTTCTGATCAGCGAACCACAAATTATTCCCACCACACTTTCCTGCACTGTATTCTCCAGTCCTATTGCGTCCCCCACTTTAAAAGACATCTTTCAATTGTCCCCCATCAACCCAAGCTCTATGATCAGCTTCCTGAATGCACGGCTGTGAGGGTTGGTGCTGAGTATAGTGTCCTAGCAAATCAGAACCACTCCCAATTTTTTGGGGGGAAATTTAACAAATAGCCTTTTCATAATTCATGTTTGAAAGTGTGAAGTTTGAAACAACTCTTTGTGTCTGAACATTGCAAAAGTGAGCCTTTCTTCCTAACTGAAATCTCTCCTTTCACTACGTGTCCGGAAGGCTTCACAGTCATCCATAACTATATATACAATCTGGCCACTAATGAAATCATAGCATAAAATAACCGTTTACTGCCCAAGATTTTAGCATATAATACGATACAAGCACAAAACAAGGGGATGTTTTATCAATGCAACTGGACTGCTTGACTGCAGAGAGGTCTCCTTCAAAGCTCTCTGATCATTACATTGTGCCAAATACAATTTCTCTCTGCCCCCTCATTAACTTTCCTCTTTCTCTCAACATTTTATTCCCCTGCATGTTGCTGTCTCTCACCGTTCTGAGATTCCTCCTGTGTCCTAATCCCTGTCTGTGCTTCTTCCTACACTGTGCTCTCCCCCTCTTTCTCCTTCCTCCTGTCTTGTCTTCTCATGGGTGGTGTGTTGGGTGTGCTGCTGGTGGTGGGAGTTATGCACTATAGGTCATAAGGGTATGAAAATATTTTCCCAGGCCGTAGAGTTCACAAGGCTTAAATGCACAGAAAACACCTGCCTCCAAAACTGTGACACCCACAATACCAACCAGCAACGTTAGCTCAAAGTATCAAATTCCCTCTATAAGAAGAACAAGTAGGATTTAGACAAGTTTAGACCTTGAACGAAAGCCTTTTAAGGGAAGAGAAAGTGTTGTCTTTTCTTCCAAAAGAAGGCCTAATCTTGGTTGAATAGATATTCATACGTCGGCTGAAGTTTCAGCCTCTAAACAAAGCGTAGTAAGGACAGAATGCATAAGATAGCGAGAGTAAGGTGGGAACTTGTTTGTGACCTCAAGCCGAAACAATGACATCCTTTATGCATATCCTCTTATCTGAAAATGACTAGAATTCATTTCTGTGGAATACAATATGTCATGTCATATGATCTATATGTACTTTATTGTAGCTATTCTAGTTTGTAGTCCAAATGCAGTCCAGCGTTGTCGATACAATGTGAACTATGTTATATTTGTGTGGATGATGAGAGTGCCAACTAAGCCTGATTAAGATTAGCTTCGCAATTTGTTTGTGCATTATGATGACTCATCATCAACCGGTGGTGTCCATATTTCTGTCATTGATGATTTAGTTTGACAGTAAGAAAATGTAAAGAATATTGGAAGCAATATAGTAGCATGTTGTCCTGTTTTGTGTTTTATGTCTGTTGTATGAACCTTTGAAATTACTAAGATTTTGAATGAATAGGTTTACATGTACTTTTTGTAAGTTATGAAAATGCTGCTATTTGATAAGTAAACTATACAAAATATTTTAGTTGAAAAGATGTCTGGTCTGTTGATTAGAAACATGCTCTAAAAGGCTGGAGCATAAAACGAGGTGTATAGAATACTATACAGTATTGGTAAGATAGTAAAAGTAATAATAGACTCCATAGTACAACCTGTGCCAAACTAGACCTCCGCAGCTTCTGAAATTGTAGATGTGCGATCAAATGTTAGATATCAATAACTTGTTTAGAAGTGCTGATCAAGTGCCAATCAAACACTGTCTTTTAAGTTAAGAAAAGATAATCAAATACATTACTTAAGAAAACAAAGGACAAAGAACTTTTTGTGCATTGTTTTATCCCATAGGTACATAGAGTAAGAGTTAAAGATTGTGATTTTTATGGATCCATGTTGTTTTACACTCCATGCATCCCTTGTGTGTTTGTTTGACCTGTGGCTTAAGTACTGCTGTCTCACAAATGTCTCTATAGGCCAGCATGGACTAAGCATAACATGTTATAAGCATTCATAACATACCATTAACAATCAAAAATGTGTTTGTGGAGTTAGGTGTTATCTTTTTGCACGTCTTCTATTGCATGGTATCAAAGTAAATTATGGAGGAAAAAAAATTACAAAAATTTGCGAGGTGTCTCGCAACATTCAAAGACATAACGCTGCATGCAGTCAAATGTAAAGCACTTAAGTTTACTCGCCTCATGTTAAAAAAAAAAAAAAGAGTTGTTTTTTTATGTTGTGAGTTGGGAGGGAGCTCATTATTGTCATGTTGGCCCGAAAAAAAAAAAAAGACACATACACGCACACACACACACACACAAACATGCACACACACGCACACACATCTCAGATCAAATTCTCATCAGTCAAGTTCATGTTTCTACACGTCATCAGAGAAGATATTTTGATTTTTAGGTACAGTGAGGAGTATTACAAATGTGAAACAAGCAAACGTGAAAATGTTATTCAGTGCATTGGCTCCTTGTGTTTTTTTGTTTTTTTTTAGGATATCAGGCATGCATTTCTTTTACAAACAGGTTGAACCTCATATAACCTGTCCCATAATGTTTTTTAGATTTTTTATGTCACAGCTTGAAAGCCCAGATCTAATCTATGAATGTACCCATTTACTCTTTTTTTCTGTCGAATGTTATCAGTCTTTAATGTAAATTCAGGGCAGGAATGTCAAATACATGTAGAGTTAATATCTATGTCAATAACAGATTTCAGCTATAGTCAGGTAGGCCTCACACGGCCATAGTCATGAACCAGATATGTTTTAACACAACTTCCGATTCGCTGTCAACATTATCTTGTTTGTTTGGTGTTGCATAAATGCACTTTACTGATCAGTGGGTCATATTGGGTGTGAAATGAAGCAAACCATGTTGGCTTTCAACAGTATTTTTCTTTTGACATTCTTTGTTGCTCTGATGTTACTTTTATTTATTTATTCCCTGATCCTGTCGGGTCTCATGAATGATGGAAAGGGCTGGAGTCTCGGACAAAATAGAAAAGTAGCACCTGTTTCCTTCACATTCCCTTCAGCAGAGGTTTGTGTCAATCACCGAGTGCTTTGTTTTTAACTAACGTGGAACCAGGAGGCACCTGTACACTTTTTTTGCATCCTCTTTTGCTTTTAAATTACAAATTAGAACTTTTCATTTCTCTAAGCAAACTGAAGCACGGGACTACTGAGGGATGCAAGCTCAAAGTCTGGCTGATAGAACAGTTAGATCTGAGAGACATAATCGGCACCAGCAAAATGAAGATTGCCTCTGCCACCTCAACACGATACAACAGAGGAAACCTATTAGACTTTTGAGTGGTGAAGGCCTAGTTACATGAACGATATTTCTCTCATTATTTTGTGTCACAAACCCCTGTCGTTGCATTTACCGCTTCACATCCGAATTGCCAAACTAATTATCATTCCAAAAGTTGTTATGTTTGTTTTTATTTTCACTCCAAATGTGTCCTGGACGTTCATCCCCCCCCCCCCCCCCCCTTCCCCCCTACCCACGGAGCCCTTTCACGAGAAGGCTAGGACTGGTTTTAAACACTACAAACTGGCTAAGACTGCTTGCTCCTCTCTTAAAACCTCTTCTCCCCGAATGTCACTCTCTCAGCCCGCACGACATCATGATTTGTGTTCCATTACACTGAGCACCTGCTACTGTGTCCGCCCTTTAAACGGATTAAGGTATTTCTGAGCCCTTTTCGAGAAAATACGGGATTCTTTGCCAACCTGACATGAGGCCATTTTTGTCTTTGACCCTCTGAACCTCCCATGAACTTAGTTGACCTTCTCCATCCCCAAGAACTCATGTATGTGTTGGATATTTTACACCACTTTATCTGTCAAACTCTGCGAGACTGTTCCTTTGTTTATCTGGTTATCTGGACAATTCTGCAGGGTTGAACGCTTGCTTAAGTGTAAACTGAAGAAAGCATGCCAGTACCTTGCAACCATTTTCACGGCATTGTAAAATTTTCTTTCCGGGTTCGTTTTTTTACTTCGTTTAACCTCTGTTCTTTCCATCTCAGAAAAAAATGGACTGACAGCATAAAGATCAAATATTCCAACCTAAGAAAAAGTGATGTTTTGTTGATTGGGTACTTTGATATTAATGACAACGGTTCTGTCTTTCGTTTGTGACGAGGAGAATCTGTGAAAGTCCACAGTGTTAACTACCTAAAGGGCTTTCTAGGACAGCATTTATATGTCTTTTAAAATGAAAAAGTCCTCTGAATATATTCAGAAATGAGAGGAAAATGTCTTGTGCCATTCTAGAAAAAGTGTGAAAGCTTTTTATGGCAAATATTTGTCAGCAAGAGT
>JAOVVB010063962.1:0-14230 GCA_028570985.1 Heterobranchus longifilis | reverse complement strand
GTAGAGACAGACCGTCCATTGAAGCACAAGAAGCCAGAAATCTGGGGCAAAGGTCTCCAAACATCCAAACAGTCTGAACTTTCTCCCAGCAGAATTAAACATGAATGCCCAGAATCTCAAACTGAGTAAACGTTTGTCTACTAAACGAATAGTCTGTGCTCCAACACTGACTAAATCAACACAGCCAATCCTAGAACTATGACAGTAGCATGGCTACAAATCAAACTGGATCGTATGTTATGGTGCAAAGTGTCTCTAACATCTGGCGTGCAGATGTTGAACCGACATGCGGACGTCTGGTGACGTTGGCCGGTTGTCATTTTCACTGATGACACACGTCTCTCTGTGACAAAGATCAGACACATTTCACAACTCACTCGTCTGACTCCCTCCCTCCCTCCCTCCTCTGCTGCTGCGAGGGGACGAGGTCAAAGGGCAGAGAGTTACACACACACACACACACACACACACACGTACTCACACACACGCGTTAACCCCCTGCAACCTGTCCCTGCTTCATGGTCAGCTCCACGGTCGGACGGGGAACATGCGCCTTATGAAGCTTATCTCTCAGTGTTCAATAAGTAGTATTCAATATGTTGTCAAACAATGCCTTCCAGCCAATAAATAACACGTTTCACACGCTGTGATTGGACTATATTCGAGCTCTCCTGATGAGGATCAATGTTTACGGTCACAAGCCACGCAACACGGACCAACCACTCATGATGTTCAATGTTCACGTGAAGTATTTGAATGTTTATAGGGTGAAGTCATTTGGGACACTTTTTGGTTGATTACAAAACGCCAAAGAAATCGCCTAAAATTCTTAAAGACTACCTTAAATGTTACTTTTAGCACTTTCTGTGGATCTATGCTATATTTCTATAAAGAAAAGGTGTTGCCACGTAAAATACTTTAGAAACTTTCGACGTTCAAACACATCAAGAACCCCTACGTCACAGCTGGTAAAATGAGAGTCACTTACGGACACCAAACAATTTTGCTTAATTGAAGAACAGTTGTATTTCAGGGTTTTTTTTAAGGTTATTTATGGGTCTTTTTTGCGTTTGTGAGATAGTACAGATGAAAATCGACAGGAAATAGGGGAGAGAGGGGACGACAGCAAAGGGTTGGATTCGAACCCAGGTCATTGCAAGGACGCTCTACTCGGTGAGCTAGAGGTCGCCCCAATTATATTCCATGTTTGTTTGTTTTTTAAATGGTTAAATCCATTCATCAGTTCAGTAAATGTAACCTAACAATGATGGCTAATTTGTGACTATTGTGGCAGACATGGACTCACTGCAACATCTTTTTTGATTTATCCTCATTCTGTATCAACATCTCTGCATGGTTGGAGGTATTTTTGCGATGGTTGGTCGATAGATGTATCTGTATCACATACAGATGTGATGTCACATGCACAGTTTCACCTATTTACGTCACTTCTTGTCCTAGAAACCCTTGATGGCCTTTTACCCAAACAAGCCCTAATCTCCAAAAAGCAATTGCAGTTGTAGCCTCATGAATATGCATTGTGTCGCCACTGTGGGAGTTGGCCTAGCTCCACTTGTGTTTATAAATGGTAGGATCTGCCCTCCTCTCTCTGCCTGCAAATCCCTATCTGGGCTAAACACTGAGAAAAAGAAAAAATCAGACTTTGGGGTGTGCTTCAAAGTGAGTATCTGCAGTAGAAAGATTGATTTAAGATTCCAAAGTACTTTGTTTTCAAGACTAAATCTAAGAGTTCTCTGACAATTTTCTCTAACAAAACATCTGTGTTTTCCTTCAGCAGACTAATCAAACAACGAGCAATGGAAACCATTGGCGAGATCATCCCGTTCGCTAAGGAGATGCTGAACCAGAGGCCCAGCCGGGGCATGCTGAAGATCTACGTGCTCGGCTCCACTCTGGCGATGCTTGGAGTCGTCGGTGGACTGCTGGAGACTGTTTTCCTGCCATTTGTGGAGCAGGAGACTGCTGAGGATTCACCAGAAGAGCTGATCGTGGAGAAGAAGAAGAAGAAGGAGAAGGTGTTGAAGTCACACACGACCTTGGTTGGCCCTGAAGTTGTGGACGTTCTGGTGGAGACGGCAGTGATCGAGGCCAAACACGTGGTGACTGCTGCTGGGCAGAGAAGCTCCAACCGCTCGCATGCTTCTTAAAGAAAGCCTCCCCTCTCTGGTGTAAACCGATACGACACTTGCAATGTTGATGGTAATTTGACCCTGTTGACTGGAATAAAATGAGTAGATACACTGAAAACTGCAGGGTACAGTAATGTCTGGCTGCTGGGCAGCAAGTACTTGTGGATGTGACTTGATGAATGTGTTGGAAAAAAATGGAATGTGTGTGATTGTGCCATAAAAATTAAATTGGAATTTAATTTCTATGGTTTTTGAACTCCAATAAAGCTATTTTTCAGCAACTGATTCAGGTCTTATTTGAGAGTAATATAGCCCTTTCTACATGTTGCAAGAAGATCAAATATATATTACGTTTTAGGGGCCATTTAATTAAACTGCATCACCCTTGATTCATTTTATACATTCTATGTGACAAATGTATGTTTAGTTCACTAATGTTGCCACTTTTCCCCCCATGTATTATCCCCTCTCTCTTATGTATCTTAACACCAGCATCTCTCACAAGCAGTGTTGGAAAGAAGTATTCAGATCCTTTACTTAAGTACAAATCCCACACAGAGATACTCCATTACAGTTAAAAGTCCTGCATTCAGAACCTTATGAAAAAAGTGTGTAAGTGATCAGCAAAATGTACTTAAAGTATCAAAAGTAAAAGTACTTATTCTTCAGGAAAAAAAAGTTCCTTGTCAGTATTTTTGCTATTATTTCCGATATGATGGTTTTTGATTCATATTAATGCTGCATTAATGGGCATGTTGCATTGTACTGCTGATTTGTTTAAGGTTGCACTAATTATATAATTATTTATAACTACTTTATATTGGGTAGTTTAATCTACAGCAATGCAAATGTAATCTGAAAAGTAACTAAAGCTGTCAGACAACTGTTGAGTAAAAAGTACAATATTTGCATCTGATATGTAGTGGAGTAGAAGTATAAAGTTGCATAAAATGGAAATACTCACGTAAAGTACAACTACTTCAAATTTACAAGTAATTTTTTGAGTGAAAGTACGTAGTTAGCCTACATTCCACCACTGCCCATAAAATGTAGCAGGTGTAATTCCACACACAACCACTAGATGGCAGCAGTAAATATATAGAGGATTAATTCCAACTTCCGGCCATTTGCCGGAAACGACAAAAAATTCACCACCGTGTTTACAATCGGCGGCTAAAACGCCGTCGGACAAACACACGTTTATTTTTGTCAATTTAGAGTTAAAATAGTTTAATAAAACGAACAGAATACAACTAATAACATATGGCGGATCCTGCGGTGGCATCGGGAGGTTCACTGAATGCAGGAGGGGTAAGTTAAGAGACGGTTTTGTACTCGCCGTGATTAGCAGGATGTAGCTAACCTAGTTGTGTTTGGCTAACGCTAGCTGTTAGCTAGCTGTTGGCTGTTAGCATAGCCTTTAGCTGTTAGCAATCTGTTGGAAGAGACTCGTCTGTGCTGAATGTGTTTCTGAACAAGCATTATTAACTTAAAATAACTAACGTTACTCTTAAATCCACAATGAGCCTGTTGTACTCAATCACAGACGACACGGTTAGCCAATTCACCGTGTGTATAGTTAATTTGTTTGTAAATGCTAACGTTAATGAATGAACATTTATGAATGAACAAGCTAGCGACATTTGCACGTCGTGGGTATATTTCTGTAAGTTACAGATTCTATAACCGCCATTACCTACTAACAATGTGAATAGCATGCAATGTATAGCCCGTTTGTAAGTCTGGGTTCATTTATCTGTGTTTGCTGTCCTTAACGTTGCACCTGCTGCTAATGTGTAGCTACATGTGCTCATCAAATATATTTACTCAGGTACTGTATATAAGTACAATTCTGACATGCTTGTACTGTACTTGAGTATTTCCATATTATGCTACTTTTTATGCTACATTTCAGAGGGGAATTATTGTACGTTTTACTCCACTAACTTACATGAATTTAATACTTATAGTTTTTTTGTTTTTTTTACATGAAGAAACCTACACTCACTGGCCACTTCCGTAGGTACACTTGTACAATGTTATCTAATGTAACATTAATACAATACAACAGTTTAGCCATAATTCCTGCCTTTACAGAGATAACAATGTTCAGGTTTGATTGACACTATCAGAGAGGTGTTAATTTAACTACATTATTGCAGTTGTAGTTTGCAGTGGTGTTGAACTGGACCGCATTATATTGAAAAGTGCTTCTAATATTTTGGCCACTCCATTTACATAAATGAGAGGGACAGAATATTCTAAACACGTCAATATAATGCACTCCAACACCACCACAGACTACAACCTCAATAATAAACCTAAAGTAGAATTAATACCTTTCTGACCACGTCAACAAAAACGGAAACATCTTAAGCTTCATAAAATAAAACTTTTCATGGCAGAGCTGTTGTATTGGATTGCATTACATTGTACAGGTGTACCTAATGAAGTTGCCAGTGAGTATATGATGTAATGTTTGTATCAGATAAACTCAACGTATGGGCCGGGTGCCCCTCCGACCATTTTTTAATTCACAATGAAAATAATTTGATTCTCACTGGAAATTGTTGTGTACTATTAATGTAAATTAGGTGCCAGAGTGTATAAAACATCAAACTAGAGCTTGTTTATAAAGAAAAAGTGCCAGGGAAAGATCTAAATATGCTGTTCATTCTGTCCATGGTAGTAGGAGCAGTTTAGGGTTTATGTTTTATTATTATGAAATTTAAGTAATTTCATGATGGAAGAAGTTCCAGCTTTAATGCTGTATAAACTCTTTCAAATGTAGATGCAGCTATGTAATGTAGGGCTGCAACAATTATTTTCATTATCGATTAATCTGCCAATTATTTTCTAGATTACTCCATTGATGGTATGGGCTAAAAATGTCAGAAAATAGTGAAAAATATCCATCCGAATTTCTCAAAGTCTCAAAGTGATATTTTAAAATGTTGTCCAAAACTCAAAGATATTCAGTTTAATATGATATAAAAACACAGAAAAGCAGGAAATCTCCATTTGAGAGGCTGAAAACGCATTCTCTGACATTTTTACATGAAAAATTACTTTATCGATTATCAAAATAGTTGATCAAATAATGCAGTAAAATATCAGATTTATCAGACAGGCCTAGTGTCAATCCGTGTGCCAAGTTAATTCCATTTTCAATTTTGTTCATTTTATTTGATAATTGTTTGTTTATTAACTGACCTCCTGTCATTTGGCAAAAGTGGCAAAGCAAGTTGAGTATCCCTGGTTTATATGATATGATGCATTACTACTATTCTACTAATTTACACAGTAGTATACAAAGTATCTAGTATTTTTGTCTCACCTACTGTATGTGTTATTTCATGTATGTTTTTCAGCGTGGGAGTGGTGGTAAAGCAGCTACCAGCCCTGCAGAGAACTACCACCTGGCCCGGCGTCGCACCCTGCAGGTTGTTGTCAGCGCCCTCCTGACAGAGTGTGGCTTCGAGAGCGCAGAGAAGGCAGCAGTGGAGACGCTCACTGAGATGATGCAGAGCTGTATGTATGAATCCTCAAGTCCATGTGCCCATGTTCACTTTCCTCAGAGCTGCATGTTTGAATATTTTGTGTATTAAAATTAAACCACAGCACACAACTCTTCTCCAGGGCACCATGCTTTAGTCAAAATGTTTTCAACTAACTCGCCTTCATCTTTAGTTTAGTTTAGAAAACTTTATTGTCCTCAAAGAACCAATTAATGTTACAGCACAATAATAAAGGTCGGTAGATGCATGAACACGTCATGAAAACTACATAAATAGAACAAATATAAAACAGCAATAAAAACAGCAACAACAACTTACTGCATCAACCACCCCAGCATCCTCAGTCAAGGCACTTCAAATCATGAATAAATAAATATATAAATTGCATGCATTGACCCTTTTTAAAAATAGCATTAGCACATTGATCCCAGGAGAGTTTGCCAGGAACACTGCTGATCAGGGATGGTGTCTAAGGTATGTTAATAAAATGAGGAAAGGTAATTTTTTTTTTTCTAAAATGTAGTATCCATGGTGATGTACTGTATAAGTGGCATGCCTTATCAATGGACTTTATATAAGGAGACAAGGAATTTATTGTGACAGCATTTGAATTTTGCTTTGGTGCCAGTTCTGCTGAAGTTAACTGGACAGGCACGGCAATTCCTAGTATAATCCACCATATAACCTAATATAAATATGCACGTTTGTTTGCCTTGTTATTGGTCTCCAAACAGATCATGGCTGTGTCCAGCAGCTGCATCCAGCTCAACTCAAGCCTCTGTTTGATCCAAAATCAAATATACATCATGATACATGAGCAAACGGGTCCAACCTGTTATCACTGACCAGACTCCATTTATAACCAGATCAATTTATTAATGGCTCTGATTATAACTGACTCAATTATATGTCCTGTTAGTTATAGGTAAATATTCTTAACTAGGAGGACGTAACCATATGCTACAGTGTTTTGCACTGTATTTATAGAACAGAGGCATATCATATCTGGTGATTAGCGCCACCTCCTGACAATAATAGGAAACATTATGGAGATAGCTGGCTAACGTTAGCCCTCCTGAATATTATAATATCATTAACAGTTTGATGGGTGGTTAGTTATCGATAACAAAGATGCTCTATTTCAATCAAATGCATGTAGAATTCTACCAGCTTGGCACCAGTGACGTCATGACTCTTCCTTTAATAAATTCCTTGTCAGAAGACAGGAAGCAACATCAGGCTAAACCCTCATGAAGGCTACATAGTTGAGAACATTTGGCATAATAATAGCTACTTTCCTGTCTGTGATTGATTGCTGTGGTATATTGTTTATGCACTAAGCCTCCTCCATTTTACGGAGCCTTGATTCAGTGTACCATGCATCTCTATGTTTCATTACAAATGCAAACTCTCTTACTTACCATTGCATTTTTTATGATTTGGTGGGTTGGGCATCACTGGCCACTCGCAGACAACAGCACTGGTACATTTTTATCTATAAAGCGATACTAGGTAAATTTCCAGCTTACATCTGTACTAGTCTCTGTCCTAGCTCTAGTATTTGCAGCTGCGCTCCTATAAATGGTTGCTTTTTGACATATCTGGGGAAAACATTATGCACCTAAGGCATGGATTAAACTACAAAAAATCTAAAATTAGAAACATTTATATCTATGTTTGATGAATTTAAGGGCATCATAAAGAATGTGGTGATGGATGGAGGTATGTGGATGGTTTCCTTGAGAGGCAACTGTTTTTAAGTAGCTGTTTTAATTCTGTTTATTTGTTTTATGTTGTGATTTTGTACCGCTGCTAACTTGGTCAGGTCTCTTGTGAAAGAGATCTCAGTGGGACGCCCTGGTAAAATAAAGTTAAAATAAAAATAAATAATACACAAATATATATATATATTTTTTAAAGCACTGGAGAAGAGTTGTGCAACATGTTTTAATTTTGATGGATGTGTATTGAAGCTCATTTATGTCTTATCTTTCAGTATGTGAGTTGGAAAATATTTTTCTATATGCCAAAATTTAGAGACGGATTTTGGACCAAAATAATAATTGACATCTTCTTATAGCTCTGTTCACTCTGCTGTTGGGTTGTAGATCTTTAGTCGTCATCAGGGTGATGAAGATCCTCTGTTGAACTTGTTTTCATTTGTGCAGCCCTTATTGATTGTAGATGTAGTTCACTCCTTGTGGAGGTCATTCAGCATTATTGTTGTTACTATTGAGTTTTAGGATTTGTTGGATCAGTGTAGGCCTTGATACTGACCTTATTATGCACAGTGGGCATCATCCAGATGTGACATTCAATACAGCTTTTTGTTGTGCTCCATTAATTTGCTGCTATGAGCAAATTTCTAAGTGTTAAACTGCAGCTGATGCATCACTTCCTGCATGTGCTTCAATCAGTAATGTGAAAGCAGTGGTAGGCCTTTACTGTGAAACTGGAAGTGTTGACTGACAGTGTATCATTTTTCTAATAATTCATATTCAGACAGTCATTTTGAGATATTGCAGGATCAAAATAGTTTTATTACATGTTTAACAAAGCTTGATGGAGAGTGGTTCAGAAAATCAGGACTGATGTCACAACTTATTAAGACAAAGAGACAGCCATGCACAAAGAGCACTGGATTGGCAGATACCCCGAGTACAGATGTATCAGCACTGTGTACTTCATATTATTTTAATGACGTGCTTGAAAATGTGTCAAAAATGACCAAATGCATTTGTTGATCATTCCTGCAAACAGAAATCTCATCTTTTATGACTCATCCATTCATTATATCTGCAAAATGTTGAGTCTTCATAACTTGCAGAGGCTTTTTTTAAACCCAGATGTTTTGTCCCCTTTTCCAGATATAACTGAAATAGGTCGGTGTGCTAAAGCTTATTGTGAACACACAGCCAGAAGCATCCCAACCCTGTCAGACACAGTGGTCACACTCATTGAAATGGGTAAGTACTTGAGGACACCAACATACCAAGAATGCATTGCTAACTAGAGATGCACCGATTAATTAGACGCTGGTCAAAAATGGCAGATTTTCAGCTGATCGGCCATGACTGGTGACCGGCTGATCAGTCTCGTATCTGATCCGATTTTTTTCCCAGTCAAATTTAATTAACACACGTGCAGCATGGTGGTTTTACATCGTGCAGACAGCAGTCACAGAGTTATCACAGCCACAAACATACAGGCTGCAGCAGCGCACAAGAGGCTTAGACAGGCAGAGAGCAGGTTCCCACCACTGTACAATATATGTTTTTTAAAACTAATGTGTTATACAATTAGCAAACTAATTTAAGGAATAACAAAAGTGCATAATGTTAGCGAGTGAGTGGTAGAGAGAGAGGAGCGTGCGGTGACTAGAGATGGTTTAGATCTTTGCTATGAAGTGAGGTATAAGTGCAGTGTGTGTACAGTTTAGGCTTTCTGTTGGTAAATTAATGCTATAATTCCTCCAGATCCAAGCCAAGTTCCCGTGTCTTGCTACCGATTAAAGTGAAAGAGTTTAGCGACAACTTGAGAGGAGTTTGTCTCGTCTGCACTGTGGGATAACTTCAGCCCAGACTGTAGACTGACAGGCTCACTGATTTAAGGTAGGCTGGCCTTAAGGTGGACCAGCTAATCTCATTTTAGTGATGCCCCCCCCTCCAGGTGTGTTATGTACATATGCTGCACCTGTATCTTCTGGAATAGTAAAACATGTTATATAAAGTGGGATATACTGCAATTGATTTTCAGTTGAATTTTATTTGTCCAGTAACCTGGAACACTTTTAGTTTGAGATTTGTTTGAGTGAGAGAAGGTCCTGTAACTTGGTGCCTTTTTGAGAAAATGTAAGTTATTTAATAGTGTATGTTATGAACAATACAATTTCAAGTGTCCATGACAGAAGAGCTACAAAATAATTTGTGTATGCTGTCAATTATAATTCAAAGTGAAAATCGGAAACTGCAAAAATTGGAAACTGCAGGTCAGACTATTAAAAATCGGAAATCGGCCAAGAAAATTGAAATCGGTGCATCTCTATTGCAAACACAAGGTAACACAGAGGACATCAATTATTCTGTTTGTGTCACCGCAGGTTTCAATGCAGACACCCTGCCTGTGTACGCCAAGAGATCACAGAGGATGGTTATAACTGCTCGTAAGTAAGCACCCTGCTTTCCACTGTTGGCATGGATCATGAAATTGACATTGATGTGAAGTTAATTTGTTTTCTTTGGATTTCATGAATTTCAGCTCCAGTGACGAACCCACCTGTGACTCCCAAAGCACTGTCAGCCGGACAGAAACGCACACATCCGGCTCACATCCCCAGCCACTTCCCGGAGTTCCCTGACCCTCACACCTACATCAAAACACCCGTGAGTCACAACTTTTCTTGGTCGTTATTAGGGCTGGTTCCGACTGTTCAGATATTTGTTCGCTGGCTGGTTATTCAGCTTTCAGTTTTGGGATTCGGATATTGTTTTTTTGGTAGGTCTGTAATCTTATTAATCATATTATCCATGATAAGAAACATTGTCACAAGCTGTGATGTCACAAACAGTGCAGACCTCATTCAACCAAACCCCTCAGGATTACAAACACACCATGAATACAAAACAGCATAAAACACACCAAACCTTTTTGGGAAATGCTTTTTATTGTCAATGCAAACAACAATACTGTAGAACCCTTCAAAATGAATGCCTTTAATTGAACCGAAAGACACGTGATGCAGCACGATGGCGTCTGTCTCGGTAGAGAAGGGAGAAATGTCTGGCTGAGTCCTTCCCGAGCCGTGCTCAGCACTCCTCCTGGCTGAAGCCTTCAGTATTCACTGTTGATTACTAATGAAGCACCGGAGCCCAAAAATAGTATTCAGGACAGCCCGAGTCGTTACAGAGATCCCTAAAGAGCCACTCCCATGGAAAACAAGTTTTTCACCATGTTAACATTAGTCAGTGTTACACGGTGTTGGGGCATACACCGATTGCATTGCTTGCCCACCGCCCCCACTGCTTGCTCTTTTTTTAAATAGAAATAAAAACCCATTTAGTTTGTTTTCGCATATCAGTGTCCATGTTGCGTCTGCTGCACCATAAAGCAGCAGCAGCACAGAGAAGTCAGATTTAACTTTCACTTTCACGACAAGACGATGACGGAGGAGTTGGTGTCAAAGTGAAAAGCAGAAGTGAAGAATCAGATCATTTATATCATATATCTTTCTCATTTATAATAGATTATTAGTGTGTTTTCTTGCAAGATTCACTCGCGACTCACTGTTAAATACACTAACAATGTTCCGTACAGATGAATTTGTTTCGCAGATTGCTGAATAAATACTACCAGGTCATGACTAAAATTTTGAAATTTAATTCCCGACCAAACAAGAGACCTCCACTTTCTGTTTCTGTGAGATTCAGTAAGTTTCTCAGAGAGGGAGGGAGGGGGAAGCTTTGGGTCCCGACTGCAGCTGCAGCAGCGCAGATGTTCATTTGGTCTTAATTTATGCTTCTTATAGAACTGTAGTCTGTATTAAATGATTATTTAGTTATCACAAGTTGTTATATATTACATTTTGTTGAATACATGCTTTGAAATGTTTTAAAAAAAAAGCTTAATCATAGCAGAGTATTTTTACATACTTTAAAATGTGTCTGGATTTTTCCTTTGGTAATATCATATATGAAGATAAATATATGTAATTATGCAATTTTATGTAATAAGTCGACTCTTCCTGATTGACATGGAAACACCCTTCAGTTTCGCCACTGTAATCGGGGTGTCAATCAGCCAGCCCTTCATTATGTGTAAAAGGTGAAATTCAGGAAGTGAGGTGTGTTTTCCTTTCTGCACGCAGACGTTCAGAGAGCCGGTGTCAGACTACCAGGTGGTGAGAGAGAAGGCAGCGAGTCAGAAGAGAGACGTGGAGCGAGCGCTCACGCGCTTCATGGCCAAGACCGGAGAAACTCAGAGCCTCTTCAAAGACGACATCACTGCCTTCCCATGTGAGTACTTCCACTACGTGCACCTGTATTTCAAAAGTAGGTTGTAGGATGGCAGGGGTGTACACAATTTCTGCTTCTCGCATCATATGGGTTATTTAAAAAAATCACATACAATACAATTGTACTCTCAGGGTTTTATTTTAAGTATCATACTAATACATGTACATGCATTAGTTCCATTTGCATAGAACAAATGCAGAGTGAATTTGCTTGATTAATCATTATTGTGCGGCGGCCTGTTTTCAGAGACAGGCCGGGGGCCGTTTAAAATCTGTCCGAGGGCCGCATGTGGCCCCCGGGCCGGACTTTGGACACGCCTGTAGTATGGTGTGTCTTGTTCTCTGTATGCCTGCATGTATGTTATGCTACTGACAGGGTTCATACAAAGTCTTGAAAGTTTGTAAAATGCTTGAATTTGAAAATACTGCATGAAAAAAATAATCTGGTGTTTCATCGACATAATCACCCATGTAAACAAAAAAATCTTTTAATATTTGAAATGAAACAACAGTTTGTTATCTCCTGGCATCCCTAAATGAGAAAGTAAAAGAACTGAATGAGCACTAAACTTTTCTAACGTAAATATTATTCTGGGATAATCTAATCATTTTGTTCATTTCATACAGATATTGCTGTACTCGCTATTATATGCCAGTTTTTTTTTTTTTTAATAGAAATAAATATAAGTTAATATGAACAGCTGATAAAGTAGTGAAAATATACGAGGGATGCACTGATATATCAGCAAAAAAATATAATTTGATTAAAATAATCTATCGGCTGTAATACCTAAACGCATACATTTAAACAGGTAGCTAAAAGTAATGAATAAATGGTGGAAATAATTAGCTAAAAGTAATGGATAAATGGTTGAAACATTCATTCCAAGTACTAGTAGTACTAGTAGTAGTACTAGTAGTACTAGTAGTAGGATGGCTGACCAAACCAACCTAAATATTGACAGTTTGACTAGTTATGAATAAATTTACAACAGGGTTATATTAGAAGTTGTTTGTATGATTGAATTTCTGCTCATTCAAAGATAATGTAATGAAATGTTGAATGACTTTAAAACAGTTCAGTTATTTTTTTAATAATGGAGGTTTCTTTGTTTCTCTGGCAAAAAGGGGGTAATAACATAACAACAACATAAAAACATCAAATTGTTATTTAAACATCGCTATCAGCCCAGAATTTCACAATCGGTGCATCCCTAAAATACACATTAATTGCTGTGGCTAAAAATGAATTCTGTAAGTGTTATTTTTCACAATTGCAGTTATAGTAACAATCTAGATGTGAAGGCTTCGAGAGTTTGCAAATATTTGGTTTAGGTACCTGTAAAGTGCTTGAATTTTACTCTTAAAAAGCAGTACAAACCTTATACTAAAAGCATGTTGTATTTACACGAGTTGTAATCCTCGTGAATGTGTTTTCAGTGATCGCAGCACAACCGAGCACCATCCCATATCTCAGCGCCCTCCTGCCATCGGAGCTGGAATTACAGACTCTGGAGGAGACGGACTCCTCTGAGCAGGATGACCAGACAGACAGCGAGAACACAGCAGGACACATCAATGTAAGTCTTTACTTCCTGGGAATATGCCACTGTTTCCACACATTCATGCACATTAATAAAATAAAGAGGCAAATTTGATTCTTTAAACTCAGATTTACATACCAGTACCAAGTATCAAATCTACATCTTCAATTTAATGTAGGGCGTCCAGGAGCATAACAAACAGCATTTCAAGGTTGGACTTTAGTATTTAGCTTTGACAGTTGCATGATAGCATCCATGAAGTTTGGAGCAGAGATCTTTGTTTCAGTAAATTAACACGCAGATGCACAAATATGCTGCGGGTAATTTTCCCCAGAAAAAAACAAATTAAAAAATCATAGCATAGCTTGTTGTCAAAAAAAGTTATTAAAAAGTCATACTGTAGCATGTCGTCCAAAATGTCATTAAAAAAAGTGATAGTGTACATGTCGTTCAAAATGTTATTAAAGTCAGTACGTCATCCAAAATGTCATAAAAAAATCATAGAATAGCATGTCGTCCAAAATGTTATTTAAAAAGTTAGTATGTCGTTCAAAATGTCATATAATAGTCATAGTATAGCATGTCATTCAAAAGGTTATTAAAAAGTCAGTATGTCATCCAAAATGTCATTAAAAAGTCATAGTATAGCATCAATCAGTCAGTCAGTCAGTCAGTCAACTAACTCTTGTGTTTCTTTCTTTCCTCCATTTGGTTATTAATGAGTTTAACAGAGGGATAAGTGAGTGTTCATACCGGTTGTGTTTACACAGAGGGATCCTGTACCTCCTCCCAGAGTTCATTAGTACAGAGTATTCAGAGTTCAACACATGACGAGTGTCAGATAAAATCATATTGACCTGAGGATCTGAGCTTTGGATTTATTAGAATCAGATTTATTGTTTATTTATTTCACGTACAAGGAATTTGTCTTGATGTTATGGTGCATAACAAGAAACAACACAAAAACAAAAAGTATACACAAAACAAAAAACAAAAGCAAAGAGCATA
>JAOVVB010063921.1:0-14231 GCA_028570985.1 Heterobranchus longifilis | reverse complement strand
GAGTTTATGGTCTCAGTCTCTAGTTTCAAGTCTTCTTCAATACAACATGATGTTCATTTAGTAAATTATGGTCACATTAAGAACAAAACAGACAAGAAAGCAGGGGATGTTTTAGGGCGGGGCTACACACTGACATGTTAATCTAAATAGAGGCTTTAGCAATGCTAACAGGCCCTGTGTCCTTTCACAGTGTTTTCACTTCATGAATGTTAATTGGAACATTTTGGTCGCAGAAAAATGTCTTGTTCAGCGCTCGGTAGCACCGTGCTAACCAAGCTAGCTCGGGAAGTTTGTCGATTTTTAACCGGCTCTGTGTCACTGCAGCAAACTGCAAAACTCTGCCGGATGACTCGCGTCAGCCGTTTGAAAACTGGCAACTTTCCCCGGTTAGCGGTTAGCTCATGGGTTTAGCTTAGCAGTGCCATTGATATCACAGACAAGACGTTGTTGGCGTGACCGCTTCATCCTTCCTGGTTCCGCCTTCTTGTCCAAATATGGTCAACTTCTGACTCCAAAAAGTCAAGATGGTGACGGCCAAATGCCAAGCTCGTGGCTTCAAAACGGCAGTCCACAAACCAACGGGTGACGTCACTACTGCTACGGCCATTCTTTTTACAGTCTATGGGCATGCTAGAATGTAGTTACGGACATCCGTCCACCAGGCAGAGCTGATCAAATAGGAATCAAGATTCTGTTACTGTATTGTCTATTTCTCTCCTAAAATGTTTTCAGAAACACATGTTAGTGTTCTGTTTAGCTGTAATTTGAGAAAGTTTGTGACCAGGCCGCCATTTTTTTTTCCCAGACAAATACCTTAATTGTAAAGAGAGAAATAAAGAACACGGTAAATCAATGTTATTTTGCTTCTGTTTTTTTGCGTGTGCAGGTTGGCGGTAACAAAGCAGGAGTAGTGCGGTTTCTGGGCGAGGCAGACTTTGCGAAGGGAGAGTGGTGCGGAGTGGAACTAGACGAACCACTCGGCAAGAATGACGGAGCCGTAGCAGGGACCAGGTAACAAAGGACACGTGTGTAATATCTGTTTTTACACAATCACGTAAAGTGCCGAGGTTTCAGCTGGTTCTGTTTTCCTCTCAGATACTTTCAGTGCATGCCCAGGTATGGTCTGTTTGCGCCGGCCCACAAGGTGACACGTATCGGCTTCCCGTGCACCACGCCGACCAAGGCCAAGAGCTCGGGGCGGAGGAGGTCCACCCTGAAGAGGAGCCCGAGTGCTTCCTCCATCAGCTCGCTCAGCTCCGCCACCTCCTCCATCAGCGGAAAACCCAGCCGAGCAGGACTGGTAAGACTCTGTTATCCAACGCTACGGGGGTTTATGTTTCCTGGTCCTGCAACACATCCCCAAACCACAGTGTGAGTCACAGCTGCAGCTGTGTATTTGAGTTATTTCCTGAACAAGATTTAGAATTTCTGTCAAGCATGAGTAAGGCTGGGTATCGTTTAAAAATGTTGTTGGATACCGGCTCCTGAACGATACTTTTTCCGATACTAATTTTATAAAATCCATAAAACTGAAGATAACCTGAGCACAGCGGTGCTTTTCTCCTGTGTGCCAGCAGGTTATTTCATGTTTTTTCCATCTCCCAGACCTGTGACAGTTTAAACACTGGTTGTCCTTTTTAAAACAGTATCAGATGAACAAACTGTTGAATGTGAATGTATCTGTCGCGGTGTCTTCCCAGCTGACGGAGACATCCGCTCGGTACGCTCGTAAGATCTCGGGCACCACGGCGCTGCAGGAGGCTCTGAAGGAGAAGCAGCAGCACATCGAACAGCTGCTCGCCGAGAGAGACCTGGAGAGATGTGAGGTGGCGAAGGCTACGAGCCACGCGGGAGAGGTGCAGCAGGAGATGGTTCTGCTGAGGAAAGGACGGGATCAGGTCAGATTACATGCACACGTGCATGTATTATAACACGTATGTTATCTGCAGTCAAACAAGAACACGGAAGCACCTTATTTTTGGTGTGCATTCACCAAGTCTGCTCATGCAGAGAAGAGATGCACCGATTAATCGGCCGCCGATCAAAAACGGCAGATTTTCAGCTGATTGGCCGTGATCGGTGACCGGCCGAGATCAGTCTCATATATCTGATTTTTTTGTTGGTAAAATTGAATTAACACACGTGCAGAATGATGGTTTTACATCACGCAGACAGCCACAGTCACAGACAACATGCAGCGCACACAGCGAGAGGCAGCTGCAGCACAGAGGAGCAGTGTAGGCTACAATAGAGGGTTTTTTTAAACAAAATTGTGTTATACACACAGCAAACTCTTTTAAGGATTAACTCTGTGACAGACAGGAAAAGAGAGAGAGGAGTGTGTGGCCGCATGCTGCTCCAAGTCAGTATATAAGCTGTAACTGTTAACTAACGTTAACTGTTTGATAGTGATGGAAACATAGTTACCGCTAGTTAATGAGTTAGCAGCTGATGCATTTACAGCGAGTGATCCCAAACTGCTCAGATCACGTGTTAAAGTTAATCACTGACTCCTCCTCCTCCTCTCTACGAGACGTAACTCTGCTGAAATGAGATCTCTCCGTCACATTATATCCTCTGCAACATGTTGCTCCTCTCTGTAATTATCCTGCAGCTCCGGAAACTTTCACAGCAGCTAGCAGGACCGTATCTCTTGTTTGGGATAATGCATCATATTCCAGATGCATATAAATGAGACCAAATGCTACTTTTTTTCCCTTTTTTTTTTTTACATTGATTGATCATCTAATCATTTGTATGATGTGTTATTTATGTTAAAGGCCACTTTGAAGGATTTTTAACTTATGATAACGTAGAAAAACACAAAGATTTTTAAATTATAGTTCAAAGAGAAAATCTGAATCGGCCAAGAAAATTCACACCTCTAACGCAGAGCGTTGTTTCTTCTGTGTGTTTATAGTACGCAGTGGAGATGGAGGCTAAGTTGGATCAGCTGCGTTCGCTGGTGGAGGCAGCAGATCGAGACAAAGTGGAGCTGCTCAACCAGCTGGAGGAGGAGAAGAGGTGACTCCACCTGCACATCATGTTTACAGACGCCAGTAAAGTCAGGACATGTTTTTTATAAATCACTGTCTAATGCGTGCAGTTGGAGGAAATCTTGTTATCGTCTCTGTTTGACAGAAAAGTGGAAGATCTGCAGTTTAGTGTGGAGGAGGCCTGCATCACCAGAGGAGACCTGGAGGTAACTCGTAGTTATATAATCTGCTTCTCAATTAAACATATTCTCTCCAGCTATAACTCTCTCACTTCTCAGGGTGAGTTTATTTCTGAAATTCATGTGTGAATTATTGACAAACTAGATGGACAGTTGATTAACTTATTTTACATTACGACTTTCACTTAGTTCTGTTAATTTCAACCTTAAAGGGATATTTCGGATGTTTTGAAGTGCGGTTGTTGGAGGTATTTCTCCAGAGTCAGTGTTTTTACCGACAGTGGATCACAGACATGGAAGCAATGTGCTGCTGTGCACGGGGCCACACAGCAAACATTTTAGACAGTTAAAAAAATCTTTTTAACGCTTTGGCTATATTGAATGCGTAACGTTTGCGGAGCAGATGTGCCGCTGAATGCATCTTTTTACTGGCCACACCTGCAGAGCACACAGCTGTCGTTTTGGGATTGTTTCTTCTTCAGTTTTTGGACCCAGTTTTTGTGTAAATTATTGAATAAATAATAATAGAAACTCTCAGAACCACGCTCACTGGCAGTCATGAAATCATTTCCTGCATAACGGTAGTTTAATTTAAAAGAAATATAGACACTTTATGATCCATTTCTGTGTAAAAGGGCTGTGCACACCTCGGATAAAAGATAGAAATAGAAGACTGTCCTATTTTTTTTACATCTGTAGAGAAGTTCTCTGCAGTGCATGTGCACCACTGACACACTGCTCTCACAGTGTAGCCAGTTTTATATACGTTATGTGTTTAATGTAGCCTGCTCGTAAGTGTACGCTATATTTAGTATATTTTTCACCGCTTTACCTCGCGGTCAGACAGCCCTTTACGACGGGGAGCTGTAGCCGTTATAAATCCTCGATCGGTTAGTTTGTTTGTGTTTGTGTGACTTTGGTGAATCCTCCATCCACTGCAGGTAATACACTGACCTCATGCAACCACACTTCAAAACATCCGAACTATCCCTTTAAACCTTCCTGTATACAAGTTTCTCGTTTGATCTCTTTTGTTTTTACTTGCTCTGTTCATATTTTGTGAAGTGCTATAAACTACTGCTTTGCATTTTCTTCCTAAAAATAAGAACGGATGATTCAATCAATCATTCTGTCTCAGGTTTTTCCTTTTCCCCCCCTGCACTCTTTGAATCATTCATTTGCATTTCTCGTTCAGACACGTCTTTCTTCCTGCTCCTTTTCATTTATTCATTCATGCTTAATTCACTCACCCTTCCTCTCAGGTTTTTCCGCCCCTCTCACACGACCGTCCCCTCCTCATCTTTTCATCCACGCGCCTGTTCTTGAAAGCTTGTTTTTGTCTTGCCTCGCCTCCTACACGCTTTCATCTTCCTCTCTTGTCTGCATCTTCTTCTTCACTCTTCAGAGGAAAATTAGTGTCAATGGAAGAGAAATTAAATAAAAAAAAGAGGAGGAAGCTGAGAGTCAGAATGAGATGATTGACATAATTAACTCCTGATATTCCAAAAGAACAATCTTTTCCTTTTGTTCACGAGCAGCTGAAACGCTGGAAGCCTTCAGGCCTTTTCTTACTCACCGGCCCTTCTCTCGTCTTCTTTCTGTCCGTGGCACACGGAGCTGGCATGTCAGTGTTGCATTGGTGTTTGTTCTCCTTCTCTTCCTGCTCTCTCTTACTAACAGACGCAGACCAGACTGGAGCATGCCCACATAAAGGAGCTTGAGCAGAGCCTGCTCTTTGAAAAGACCAAAGCTGAAAAACTCCAGAGGGATTTAGAGGACACTAGGGTAATGCTGGCAGTCCCAGTCCCCCAGCGGGACTGAGTGATGTGCTTTTCTGCCCCACTGGCTTTAATATTGATGACGCAGAATATTTTGAAGGAACCACGGCGTGCAAACACGATGCAAATTTAAAAAAAAAAAGATCACAAGTCGCTGCCTTGTCCACGATTAGCCCTGACACGGGGACATTAACATCTCATCGGCCTTGAGCTTTTTTAATAACCAGGTATTAAAAATGATGCATGTTTGCATGAAGGCTTTTTTTTCTTTTAAAGATAAAGAGTCTGGAAACGCCTGCTTTTTGAAGATGTCGGCCATCATTTTTCTTCTTCAGCAAATCCCACGAAACGACAAAAAACAACAATTTGTCTGTGTGTTGCATTCAAAACCCAAACACTAAATATGTAAAACCTTAGAAACAGCTCACAAAATATGTAGTTTAATTAAAAAAAAAAAAAAAAGGTTCCTAAAACACCTGGTCACTGTAGTTTTCAACTTATGGATTTTCTTAAACGCATGTGGAAACTCACGGAACCTTTTAAAATCCTAGAGATCTTCTCCAAATACTTTTTTAGTTATTAGCTTTGTCCACGATGCTACAAGTGTAAGAAATGCTCGTTTACAGAAAATGATTAAAGGAAATAATATGGTAGTTTACCTTTATCTTTATTTTCTTTTTATATATATGCATGTATTAACATTTTCCCCTAAAACAGTAAAAAAAAAAAGAATCCTTCTTGGAAGATGTGTGGCACTCAATTATTCATGCAGTGCAGAATTAAAATTTGGTTGCAATTAGTTGACAATTAGTGGATGTATTTACACACAAACATGTTACAAATCATCCTTAGGTTTTCTTGGATGTATGCAGGACAAATTTCAACACATTCCAGTGAAAAATAAGCAGTTGGTGAAACTTAGAATCGCAAAAAAATTATAAAATTGAGCTCCGAGGGCCAAACTTCAAAAATGAAAAACTATTTGAAATTGAGCTATAGGATTTTGCAAGGTCCCGTGAATTTAAAATACATGTTTACACAATTTATTTTCAAGAAAATCCACGAACTGGAGGCCGAGCCGAGCTTTTAACAATCGTTACTCAAACAGGAGGAAACTTGTTGAGGATTATTTTCAGCGGCGGATTAATCCACATTTGTGTGTGTGGGACTGAGTCAAAATAAAGTACAGTGTGTGTGTGTGTGTGTGTGTGTGTGTGTGTGTGTGTGTGTGTGTGTGTTCATGGTAATGAAGGAACATGACACTCAGAGCAACAGTGTGTTTTTAATAGTTTCTAACAATGGAGCTCTATGGCACAGAGGCAGATACAGCAGGCTTTGATACACACACACAATACATCCATTCTGGGTTTTGGTCGTTTCATGAGATTTATTGACAATAAGAAAAATGCAGAACACTGCTTTTCTTTATGCTTTAACCAGAAGGTCCAAACTTTGACCTGTCTTTCTCCTGGAGTAAGACAGAACTCATTTTGAGGGGGGATGTCTCCTCCTTTTTAACCTGCCCCCCCCCCCCTCTCCATCCCCTGGTAGCAGAGAGGACAGAGGGGTTGTTTAGTTGATCGTTGATCTTTTATCTGACTGACGTTTGTGACAGTTAGAATCTTCGGCCCCGACCATGGCTCTGAAATATCAGTAGCCTATCCGTGTGTTCACACCGGACGCAAATAAAATAATCTACTCGCTTAATTTGCGCGAGCGTGGACGCTGGAATCTTCTGTTTTTGACTCGCTTCATTCGTGTGATTACTCGCGTCGCTCGCCGCAGAAGTTCAGATTTTTCAACCTCACGCGAATGAGCGTCGCGTCATCTGCGTCGCCTGACCGGAACTTGCACAACATTCACACAAATTAATTAATTCGCGTCCGGTGTGAACACACGGTAAGACCAGAGACATGGTCCACGCAAGTACGCAGACCAGGGTCGGCCCTTGACGTAGGCTGTATAGGCGGTCGTGTAGGGCGCCACCAAACGGAGCGGTCGGCACGGCGACAAGAAAGAAAAACGAAGAAAGAAAATTGAGATATGTACTTAAAAAAAAAATACAACTATGGGTGTCCCCCGAGTCTGTTTTGTGCCGTGGCGTGCGCCTGTGCGGTTTCCTAGGTTTCCAAAAATGCCAGGGCCGGCCCTGACGCAGACGCAAATGACAACGCCTGGCCCAGCTGGAAACAAACACACGCGTGTCCCCGGTCAACATACTGAACGTGTGTTACTATGCACCGGTGGATGCAACAAACGTCGGTCCTCACGGGGGCGATATTGAGATATTCAGAGCGTTTCCATGACTACAGTAAATGTAGCGTCTGTAGATGAACCTGGAAGAAAAAGGAAGAAAAAAAGAAAACAAGCAGTCAGCTTTCTCTTGTTGTTTCGTGCTGCAGCTCTCCGAGCAGCAACACAGTCTGCAGCTCGATCTTCAGGTGACAGGCCGTAGCTCAAATCGTCTGCGTGCTTGCGTGGACCAGGTTTTGGCTCTGTGCTGTGTGCTGATAAATCCGTGGAGCTGTCCGTGGTGCTGACGACAGTGAATCCATACTTGCAGCAGAGTCTCTGTTGGTGGTTGAAACTCTGGTCCTCCTGTGGAGTGGATTGTGTCCACTCAGAATAAATGTGGTTTATTTTAGCTCGATATGTCTTTCTGAACTATTGGCACGGGATGATATGAAATCATGTCACGAGTATCCTGGCCAGAATAATTGGGATTCATGATATTATCCCGATAATCATCCAAATATCCTTAAAACTTAAATCCTTAAAATGGCACTAAAACACACTGGAATAATTTGCTTTGTTGGGACTTTTTTCTGTAAACATTACAACTTTTTTTCTCAAAACATTACGACTTTTTTCTCAAAACATTACGACTTTTTCTCAAATCATTGCAACTTTTTCCTCGCAACATTACGACTTTTTTCTCAAAACATTACGACTTTTTCCTCGCAACATTACGACTTTTTTCTCAAAACATTACACCTTTTTCCTCGCAACATTTTTTTAAGAAACAAATATTTTTTAAAAGTGCAGTCAATTGTACAGACGCCGTTCTTTGCCTTCACGTCTCCTTCTCTCGGCTCTCTGCGGCAGGTGGCCACGGTGTCGGAGCGCTCCAGGATCATGGAGCTGGAGCGGGAGGTGGCGGACCTCCAGCTCCGGCTCCGGGCCTCCCAGCTGAAGGAGGACGCTGCGTCTCTGTCCCAGCAGCAGATCAGCAGCCTCAAGGCCCAGGCACAGTCTCAGGAGAAGAAGGTCTGTGCAGCCTCTGCTTGTAAAATGGATTATTCATCATCGTCATTACAATTTATGGCACGATGTAAAACAGGAAGAATTGCTGTCATTTCTATTTACAAACCTCCTTTTAGCCCCTAATGTAAATAGGCACATGTTCCTTATGATGTGTGGTTTGTTAAAGCTACTGTGATGATGCATCATTTATGGCTCTGCTCAGATGTACATGTGTGTATACCGTATGTTGTATACCGTGTGTCCCCCGACAGATCAGTGAGCTGAGTGTGGACGTGGAGAGCAAACAGAAAGAGCTTCAGTCTGTGCAGCAAGATAAGAGCTCGCTGGAACAGCAGCTAACCAGCCTGGTAAGAAAGGAGGAAACTCGCTACATAACAATTACAAATAAACAGAGAAGAGAGATAATGTGACATTTAAAAAAAGAGGATGTAGATGGTGAATCTCCAACATTTCTGGCTTCAAATATCTCTTAAAGTGATGGATTCTTTGGCTTTTTAACCTGCTGCACCACTCGAAACTGCTGCCGTGCTGCTGATTGAATAACATACAGACACACAGCTGATTGACACATGTCATTTTCAGCATCTTATTGATATATTACTAATTACTTAGATTTTGTTTTCTTTACCTGACAGACAGTCACTTAACTTTATGTCTGCTTCTGTGAAATATCATTCCATGTTGCTTAGCTTGGGCATTTCTTTTGTTAGAACATGGAAAAACTGCAGGAAAGTCTGGCTTTTTACATGCAGTGTATGATCAGAGACCTGTCCCAAGATGGCGGCGGCAGAGACGCATCTCACAGGCCGGACGGGCTATCTGCGTGTATATATCTATGGGATGCATCTAGTTTTAAAACAGAGCCTGCTCCAGCTTCTTAAACACAATAATGTTGGCTGTGATAGCTGGCGGTTTAATGTGAAAGGGTTAATATTCTGCGGGCCGGATGGTTAGTTTTGGCGGGACGTTTATGGCCCGCGGACCGCCAGTTAATGATCACTGGTCTGATCTGTAACTGTAGTTTTGCCTTATTTGTCTTATTGTTTCCCTGTGAGGTGTTTTGCTCGTGGGCATCGTGAAAGTGGCCTCATTAACAGAAGCATTTTATCCACAAACCTCGCATGTTTTCGGGGCCCAGTCATTATTAGCTCAAGGTACAAGAATGTTACTACATGTGAGTGATTAGCTCGCCGATGTTTCTCCTTTTCAGAGACAAAAGCTCGAGACAGCTGCGGAGGAGAACAGGAGGACGGCAAGGACCATGCAAGGTAAACATATCACACGTATCTTTGTTTTAGCTTTGTCCTCATGAGAACACGCGTGATGTTGTTTTTTTGACGGCTGCTGACGTGTGTTTCCGTGTGTTTTCTGTCAGAACTGGAGCAGAGTGTGGAGCAGTCAAAGAAAGACGTCCAAACCCTGAGAGAGGAGAGCCAGTGCAGAGACAAAGAGCTGAAACAGGCACGTTTACTTTCAGCAGTTTTTATTGTTTTTATACCATAAATATATGCACAAACAATAGATATGAAAGAAAAAAGTACTAAGCAAAAATAAAACATAAAAAAAGAAGGTATGTTTACAAATACAAATACAACTGAGTACATTTACTCAAGTGCTGTACTTAAGTATATGTGTTTGTGTATTTAAAAGCAAGTTATATCTCTGGTTTTATCCTCTGGTTTTCTGGGTTTCCAGTGTAGCTCACTGGAGTCTCTTCCGCTCTCTGCGGATGTCCGGGCCGAGACTTCCTCTTCCGTGTGCCGCTCTTTGTTTACAGTCCGACTAGCAACTTAAGACGCGAGAATGGAGGTTTTGTTCAAAGGAGATTGTGTAATCCGACTCTGAAAGCAATTTGTTTCTTTTATTATGCACAGTGCACAAACATCGGTACTTTCTGTTGGTGTTTTAGGTCGACGACATTTGGAGTGCTCCCCACACGGACTGTTTACCTGATATAATTGACGCAACTTTACCTCGTGTGGCAGCTGAATTCCCGCGATATCATGAATTCAGGCGATCGCTAAAATTCCAGAATTTCAGAATCAGACTGGACCAATCGGCGTCCTGCGAGGAGCTACCGGTACCGGCAGGTGCGGGTCGTGGTTTTGATGTCTGAGCTGCACGACTGTTAATTCAAAACAACAATGCTGACTCCGTGTAGTTTCTGCGATACCGCAACAACGTCGATTATATCAGAAGTTGAGAATATTTCTTCATTAAAAGAAGAGCAAAGAACAGCGCTGAAGGCTTTTCTGCTCTTCTCCTGACTGCCGTCGTTTGATAGACAGGTGGTTCGTCCAATCACCCGCCACGTATGTTTTGAAAGCGCCCGCCTCTTTCCAAACAGTTTCTAATGACGGCTGAAAACAAACATCTGACGGCGTCAGGTTAGAAGCAAGTCCCGCCCCCCCGCTCAAACCCGATTCGTCGATACTGCTCGGACTACAAACGCAAACCGGCGCGCTTCCGATTCCCAAATCTTGTCCCGTTGCCTCCAGATTCATATGCAGAATCTGTTTACAGAGATTAACGTTTATGTAATCGTTCTCCTCGCGAAATGTCTCGGCTGTCTGTGACTGCAGCGAGCAGTCGGATCACGCCGTATGTAGACGATGAATCAGCGCGTTGGCATTTGCTCATTCTCACCGAGAACGCTCCGTCTGCTTCTGGCTGTCGACAGATTTCAACACATTTGTGCTGAAAATGTCAGAACTAAAAAATAAAAAAAGTTTTGGGGACTTTTAAGCAGCCTTTCCTTTTAATAATCCTTCTTTAAGTAATCTTTCATCCAGACTGAGAGAAGCTCTCCTGCTCTAAATCTGACTCTGACCCCCGGGGACAGTTTTTAATGTTGTTAAAACATTACTAACACACACATGCACACATGTCTTGTGTTTTTTTTGGAGTTTGTAGAATCCAGTAATCAGAGTAAAAAAATAAACCTTTGTGATTGTAAAGAACGATTACTTTGTGAGCACAGAAAAAACTACAACTTTATCTGTAATCCCTGCTGTCTAAAAACTTCAATACCGAAACAAACATACAACAAGCTATATATATATATATATATTTTTTTTTTAAATTTTATTTTTATTTATTTATTTAAATAATTATCGTCCTTCTATCTAAACATATGAAGCAAGCCACATGACGTATTGTTTAGATATGTCAAGGCCGGATTTTTAATTATTTGCATTATTAATAATGTGAATGGGATTTTTGAAATGAGGTCTTCTTACTTCTGGAACAGAACCGTGAAGGTCCAGTTTCACTCAGATTCTCTGTAAATGAGAATAAGATGAAGACTGCAAGTAAAAATAAAAAATAAAAAATAAAAATACAGCTTTTAAAGCATTTTGATAGAAATGTTTTTGCAAACGTTTGATGGGAAATGTTTCCACGTTGTTTATTAGACCTTAAACATGCACACATTTCCCGTGGTGTTACTTCACCTTGCATACTTGTTATTATCGCTCCCCTGTGTATCTTTAAGGTGAATTTGTTTCATTTTGTGGGATATTTTGCTTCCATAACATGTCTTCTTTCAGAGTAGTGTAAAAAAACAAACATTTATTTTTACTACATTTTGTCTATTTGCGTCTGTAGATTTCTGTAGATAATGCCCATTCTCCTGTGGTGTCTTGAAAAATGTCTGAGTTTTACAATCCATATCTTTAAAGGTTTTTTTTTCTCAAACTCTGAGCCAGAAATCTGCACTTACATACACCAAACTTTCCACTTTCATTCCTCTCTATATTCTGAAGGTTTTTACCGAGAGCTTTGTTTATATATCATTCAGAGCCTGATTTATACAACATTTTATTCATAAAAAAATGCCGAAAATTGATTTTCTTTATGGTTGTTGACTGTATTTTCTGATTTATGAAGTGATTAAAAGAAATATCCTAAATCCCCTCTGTAAAAACCTTTGACTGTAACCTGGCTTTATCCAATGTTCACATTTCTGTTCTGGAAATTCATGCAAATTAGCACATTTTTAATAAGATAATGCCTCATTTGCATAGTTAAACATAACATTTAAATATTACCCTATTCACCTGTTTAAAGAAATTAAATGTTGTGCTTAAAAATCCAGGAACACTCTACTGCTAACTTAGTATTTATGCACTTATATTTCTAGTAGTGGATGCAGAGTCCACTCTTTCTACTGCTGTAATATTTCTAAAAAGACGTTAGTAGAAATAACAGTTTGCAGTCCTAAGAGAGTGTTTTGTCCTCTTTTCACGAAAGTCAAAGCTTTCTGCTCTCGCTTCATGAGATTCATCACAAATGGATGTAAAAGTGAAACAGCTGATCGAGCTTGAGGCCGTCTTTTCCTTTTTTTTTTAGCCAACGTTTGTAATGACCTCCGATCTCTCCGGTCTATTTATGGAGTGCTGTGTTTTTTAAGGGCTAAGTACGTTGTTGTGCAAAAAGAAAATCTCAATTGTGTGTTATGTAATAAATGATATTTGTGCGCTGCATATTGTGATACCATGTGGAGCTAAATGTTATTAATATGTGTTTTCAGGCTGCTGAAACGTCAGAGAGGACGGCGCGGTCGCTTGAGCAGCTGACCAATGAGAATAAGACACTGGAGACGCAGGTGAGCAGAAAATATGAAATATGTGGGGTTGTATTTTATTCCTCGGTCTTGTTTTTGGTCAGTGTTTACACTCAGGCGTCGGCCGTACAGTCTCCAAGATATGAACTTTAAAAAAAAATACAATTTGGGTTCCCCCTGATCTGATTTTTTATGTTTTGAAAATTTGGATAATTTTAGTCACATTTCAGTCATATTTTTTGTCTAGTTTTAGTCGACCAAAAGTCATTTGATTTGATTAAAATCTGATGTCAAATAAGTTTGAATAAAATGACAAAATTATTGTTTTAGCTCGACTAAATTGACTGAAATGTTCAATATAATCTGATGACTAAAAGACATTTGACACAAATAAATAGCTGAAAAAATTAATAGAGAAAACATTATGAATAAAATGTAATGACTTTTTATCGACTAAATCTATGAAGGATAGAAAAATGACTAAAATGTGACTAAACTTATGAGCATTTTCATCTAAAGACTAAAGTATCTGCCAAAATTAACACTAAAGCAATGGCACAACATTTTGAACTATCAGCAGCAGCTGCATGGAGACGGTAACACAAAAATGTTTACAAAAGTCTCGTGAGATGTTTGAGGTTAGCACAGGTCGTCGGAAACGAGTCTCGGGAGAGTTTTTGCGAGTTTTTGCAAATTTAGGGTTACCATCTAGACACGACCCAGCTGCATCAGAGAGGAAGAAAAAGATTGCAGTTTCTGCAGAATCCTGAACAGATTTCCCCCAGGGCTCCAAAAACGCTGGGGCCAGCCCTGTTTACACTCTCAGACATCACATGTGTGACCCGAAACTCTGATAGAGTCATCAACACTCAGAGGATGGGTCATTCTTTTTAAAAAGCCTCCGCCCCACAAAATAATGTAGTTGGCTCATAAAATTCATATTTTTTGTAGCAGACAAACACAAGCAATTGTTGAAGCAATTCCTTTTGCTCTTGTATTTCTGGGAAGGTTAAAAACTCTTCTGTGGAGAAATCCAAAGCTTGATGTATGCATGCACGTGTGTTACTTTCTGTGTCCACGGCCCTGTGAAGGAAAGGACTCGCACATGCACGTGCACGTGCACGTGCACATGCACATGCATATGCACATGCACATGCATAAGTTTAGCATTTGTAGCCTACAGGGTTTTTATTACGTATTCAGGATTTCCACACTGACCGCATGTGACTGTGCAAGTCCCGGTCATCATATTCAATCAGCCACGCATGAAATACTGTATGTGGTCTCTCTCTCTTTCTCTCTCTGTGTCTCTCTCTCTGTGTCTCTCTCTCTCTGTGTCTCTCTCTCTCTCCCGCTACTGACAGTAACTTTTATTTTCTTTCTGGCTGGATGTCACCAGGTACCGAGACTATATGTCAGCGATAGTTTAATTTCCCTCCGTAAATGAGCA
>JAOVVB010063907.1:0-14231 GCA_028570985.1 Heterobranchus longifilis | reverse complement strand
TCACCCCCCCCCCCCCCCCCCTTTTAACACAACATATGCCGATTGCAGTCAACAAGGCGAATATCGGCCAAATATCGACACACACACACACACGATAATCTAGCATATTTCCCAAAAATTGACTATCCCAGCAGCATTCAGTGATAAAAAAAAACCACAGCAAACATGTATCTGGTTGGAATAAATTTATTTGATCTGTCTGTAAACAAGGTGATAAATCAATTTATGGCATTTCATGGTTTTATGCATATGAAATCAGATGCATTAAAGAGACTGTATCCCAGATGTAAGAAAAAAAAGTGGTGAGGAAAAAGGAAATGAACATAAATCAGCAAACAGGACTTGAAACAGGTTTTTTGAGTACACATATCCCACAAGGCCTAAACAGTGGAGCTGAAGCTAAAAAGAAGAAAAAAAGTGCCAATGAAATGACTCTTTAGTGGACCGTGGGTAAAATCCATCTTACAACAGCAACAGATCTCTCTATATTATGGCACAGGATACACAGGTTCTGCAGCTAAGTTTCAAGACAACCAGAAGCGTCTTTGTTCCAACCAATCCCATCTCCCAGAGTGTCATTTCTACTTTTGAAAGTGTTTCTTTTTTTTTTTGTCAGTTGGACGTTACAGTTAGCAGTACTGAGCGCGGACAGACCGTGTGATACCCCAGAGCTCAGCTGACTATAGAGTAAAAGGCAATTCATTCCACAGTTTTGTAAGTTGTCAACACAGCATGGGTTTGTACAAATGCAGTCATTGGTTTTCTAAACAATAAAAGAAAAAGAAAAAAACAATGATGTGAGAATTTTCTTCAGATACACCCACCCTCAACTCCCCTGTAGCTTCATTTTTTTTAACCATGTAAGTATTACTGTCTGGTTAGCGTTTCCTTCATCAGAAAAAAGGTTAGCAGTCATCCTTCACACGATTTAGAGCAATTGTATAAACACCCGAGTTTCGACTACACTTGGTCCTATAAAAAGAAAAAAAAATTCAAACTGGACACGCTCCAGATGGTTATATGCTGGGATATCTACTGTCCAAAAATGGCAGCCTTTCAAAAAAAAGAAAAAGAAAATATATTACAGGAGCTGGCAAACAAAAACAGTATTAAGTGCCTGAGCCATTGTTACTGTGGAATGTCCATGGGGTTTTTCGTGTAGTGACAGGGAGGAGAGGCTACCAGCATCTGGACGACACCAACGCTCACAAAATCCAGCTCATGATCGTCAACTGAGCCGATCCATGCACCCCCCCACACACACACACACTTTCTACCCTTTTATAAAATGTATTCAGGACAGAGCAGTGAATCTGAAAGGAGAGGGGTTAGGGGACTGGTTGAAATGTTTGATGAAGACGAGAGTCTCTTGTGAGGTTTGTAGTGCCGCCTGCTTTGAGCAAACAGGATGGGGAAACGGGGGAAAAGGGGAGGACCTGAACATTTTGGCAGGAGGGAGTGTGGAGAGGGGAGGGGGGACAGTGGACCGACGTATGCACGCAGTCTCTCCTCCCGGACATGATGGGAGGAAATTAAACAGGAAGACATGACGAGCTTGGTTACCGCTCAAGTGCTCCGAAAGGCATCGGCTGCTCGGGGAGGGAGTGTGTATGATCGGGTTTAAGCAATGGGGCACCGTGATAGAGAGAAAAAGAAATATCTACTTCAAATTGACACTAGAGCTTTCATTGTCCAAGTGTTTGGCCAGAATTCGTTTTTGCTGGTCTTTGTTAAGTACAGATTTGTCATGACATCCTGTTAGCAACATGCTCATCTTTGCTATGGATCAACTTATAGTGCTTTAAAGGGGGTAATAAGAGTACACAGCACAAGTGTGTTGAGGGGAAGAGGGATAACAAAATAAGGGATAAGAAAATGGGGGAGGAGAGATGGCAGAAAAAGAAAAAACAAAGTAACTACCAACTAGGACTGGAAGTAGTGAGAAATGCAACAGGGTGGTAAGGGTGAGCTGCTAGGTGGCTGGGTACAGGCTGCTTTAGTATCCGGACCTCCTCAGGTAATCAGCCATCTGATATGCTTTCTTGTTGAGCTGCCCTCCATGGACACCTTCCTTCCCCATGACAAAAACCATTGCTGGAGTACACAAAAGGAAAAAAAACAAAATAAATGAACAGACATGGTGATAGCAGGACTGGAAAAGAATATACTTTTTTATTGCCACCTTGCTAAATGTGGGGCCTGAAACCTGCGCTTTGTTAGAAATGCTCCTGGGATTTTGTTTAAATGGGCCTGTTCTGGGTAGGGGGGGGACACGGGCTTGACACTAATTCGTTTTTTGTCTGTTTTTCAACAATTTTTATGTTTTTTTGTTTTCCTTTTTGTTTGTTTTTTTCTCCCTCAACTACACCACATAAGCTACGTCAAAACTAAACTAAAACCCTGAATCCCTCAAGTATTTTGCCATCGAGTATGCCTTCTTATTCAATCCGCCTCCATGGACCCCTTCTTTGCCCATTACCAAGACCAAGACTGAAAGAAAAGAGACAGAGAGGGGACATTTAGAGAAGGTGAGGAGATCACACAAGTGAAAAGAGAAAGAGCACAGAGCCAAAAGCAGCAGGCAGACGAGACAGCTACAGAGGACACAATGGCACAAAATACCATGGCGGCGCTTTGGTCTGAAGGCTGTATCGAGCCTAAATATTCATTTTCTTATCAGTGCTGCTGGTGGTGAAACAACAAGATGTCACACGTTACAATTGGGAAGACAGAGAGAGTACAGCAGGAGAATAAATGTAAAGGATACATGCAAAGCTGTTTGTCAGTCTATACACTTGTGATGATCAAGTAATTAGGCAGAGGCTCAGCGCTGTAGTTTATGCTGAATTCACTTTAATGTCGAACAACGTTTGATACGTCATGAACTATTGATTAAAAATGCTTTTCCACATCATTGTGCTCTGGCCTCACACTAAGGATCAGTATTGGACTTGAAAGAAAACAAGTCAGACCAAGACCTAATGGAGTTGTGCTATACACATGTATAAAGGCCATGTTTAGATGGGTAACATTGCATCCTAGTTCTTTTAAGGGCTGTACCGAATAGTTTGAAGCTTCATTCATAACGTTGACATAGGGTTACGGTAAGATGAACATTAGACTACGCAAATATTATTAGTATTATACTATTTGTTGAAGATTAGATTCCAGTGGTGTCTGCATGATTGTTTCCAACTCGTGTGATCCAAACATTTCCAATAAATCCAGACAGTTATAAAGTCCAAAAGTCAAACTTGATTGAAAAAAGATAGATGCAATCATTTTCAAAATTCACAACATGTTTTTATCCAACGAAATAACAGCTTCAGAGACAAGCGAGTCCACCCTTCTCCAAGCGAAGAGTGATGCGGAGCACCAGCCCGCTGTTCGGCTCATTTTCTGTAACCAGCGTAGCATGAAAACATGGTGGAATTAGCAAGCTAGCTAACTAACAGCCAGCTGCTAAATGAGCAAAACACTTCATCCACACTCTTGTCACAGTGCAGGAAAGCACTTTGCCATCACCAGATGAGTGACAACTTAATAACACAAGACGGATCCTTTCTAGCCATAACCCAGAAATATCATGGATGTATTTTAAGTTCTTATTATACATCCATGTGAAATATAGTAATATAGAAAATAGTCCAGAACACTGGACCTTCTTCCTGCATTTACTTTCTTGCTCCCGCCCCAGCCCAGACACAGTTGACCAATAAACGGAGCGAACGTTCTCAAAAGGGTTTGTAGTGTGAAAAGAAACCGAACAAAGGGGGAAACGATTCATCAAATGATTACAGGTGATCATCTTTCCAGAAAAATAACTACTTGAAAATCCCTTCTGAACGCACAAATAGCAATGTCCAGAATATAATTACCATATATCTATAGTGATGTATTTTGTCTGACATATCTTGGCAATAAGTCCCAGGCAAAGTTTGCACACTGGCTGGAAGGTAAATAAGTTTACTAATCCAAATCAGTTTCTTTACCCATTTTAGATAGACAAGCGGCCAGGTATTGTTTGGATGCGGTACTAATGTGTGTTCATCTCCCTGTCTGTACTTCTGAGTTTATTGCACTCTACTTGAAGAGACTTGTCTTTGTTTCATATGTAATCAATACACACCATGCCAGCAGCAAAGAATAGGAAAGTGAAGCTTCTACTGGATACTAACAACCATGACTAATGTGGCACACATGCAGATACAGCAGCATGCTTGTGGTACCTCTCCTCAATACATGTAAGAGCCCTGAATTCGTCTTTTACCAGGAACAGAGTGGAAGCATGTGAGCGGGGGAACAGATTCATACTTTTGAGGGTAGGGAGTGTGTTAACCAGTAAAGAGGAAGTTGCATGCAGTTCAGAAAGTTTTAGGAGATCCTGGCCCAAAGAGTGAGCCCAGCATGGAGAATAGGAACCAGTTAGTCTCACCTGTACATTTTAGTAGTGTCTAGGAAAAGTGGGGAGGACAGGGCATCGGGGCCCATACTGACAATCTGAAAATAGGCACGACTCTCAGGCAAGCCCCTAAAAAAGGGACTTCACTTCTCTTTGTATCATACAAAAATTGGTAACATCTTAGGAAATTGATTGTTTCTAATGTAAAGTGCCATTGGCTCCAAAATGTAAAATTTTACAGTTATTTAAAGCTATTCATTGTAAAGATCTGTGGGTATCTATGGTTCTAATTCTCAGGATGATTTCACATAATTAATGCATCAAAAGCAGAACTTTCATATGAACAAGGAATGCCCATCAATAAATATTTTACACATTTGCTTTAAACACTTAATTTAAAACGAATCTGCCTTCAGACAGAGAGCTGTGAGTGAGTTGTGACCTCTGTGGTGAAGTGTTTCAGAGCACAAATCACATGCTGTTTACTTTACTGCTGTTCTGGTTGACGAGCATTCAGCCTGTGGAAGTTACAACCAACCGATGCATCTTCAATTGGACTGATGAACTAATTGATGTTGAAGTTTTGGGCTGAACAGTTCCCCCGAATTTCATCTACTTTAATTTTGCAACCCTTCCCACAAAGTAAGGATATAATGCAATTATATTTTTAAAGTTATATCATAGATCTTGTAATGCATGGTAGTTCAGTGAAAATTGAATCAGAGGGGCTATGAATGTCAGGTGCAAGGAAACATAAAATCCCTTGAGACAACGGATACACAAGAGGGGGAAACCGCAAGAAACATGTAATCAATTATTTAGGATGGTTATTAGTTAATCTATAAGATGTCTAGTCTTCCTTACCAATGCTAAAAACACCCACCATCCACATTATGTTAAACTGAAACAGAGATATAATTGATGGACCTATTAGGAGGCTTGGGCGGTATACCAGGGTATTTAGAAATCCCGACGGTATGAATTTCAATACCGTCAAAAATACAGACGCTCCCCTTTCTATTAAACTTATACAGAGATGCTGTAATAAAGCTGCAGTAGACAGAAAGGCAAAACTAAATTATTAGCAGGATTTTCTCTCCATCTATTTGACGCGTTGGCAATATTGACACTTGTTTTAGTATTTGTGTTGTTTTATTGCGTTGGTCTCTCTCTTTTAGACTGACAAAGAGGTAAATATCTGCAAAGCTTTTTGGAGACGGGAGAAAAAAAATGTTGCCAATAGCTTTGTCTGCTAACTAGCCTCACGGAGCAACTGTACGTCTCCTCTTTCAGATGACAGCAGTAGGAGCTGCTGAAGATTCGGCCTTTGGTCCTCGTAGCAGGCTAATGCTGCTATTCGGTCGCGGTGACTCTGGAGGCGGTGTGAGAGGATACGGCACACCGGGCTGCTAGGCTGAAGGCCAAGCAGAGTATCTCTCCAGACTGTTTTCACAGCAAATGTCCGCTCCCTGAACAATAACCTGGGCTGCACTTATACACAATTTCATCCCTTCATGTGCTGTACTGCACTGTATATAGATGGATGACAAAGTTATCCAATAGTTTAGTCTTGAATTAGCCGCAGCCCCTTCGGATACATATGGCTGCATATTAAGACACTCAGCATTGTCGGCTACACAATGTCATACATGCTACAATGATTTTTATCACCAGCAGCTCATCTTTCACTTTTTTTTAAATACACAAATACATCATATACGGTATGAAGGTATGAAAAAATAGATACCACCCAAGCCTAACTATTAGTATGGAAGACAGCCATAATTTAAGGAAATTTCCCTTTTACCCTGACCCAATGAACTTCTCTATATGAACTTGGCCCTGAGCTGTAAAACAGATTACATTTAGCTGAGATGCAGTTGTCCCCCATCATAATCAAATGGCATTCAATGGTAATATCCTGTGATTCACAGACATTTTAAACACGTGTACATCATATATTGAGGAAAGGTGCATACAAGATCTATCCCACATGCACGAACAACACACAAGTTTATAAATGTAGCTAAACTAATGGCGATATAATCAAAGCAGGCTACTGTGTCACTGTAGTACTACTGAAGTGCTTTTGACTAACAACAATACTGAACGTGGTGCTCACCTTTGCCGGCTTTGCCTACAGAAACGTTGTATGTTGGCTCTCCTGATTGACTCTTTGTCCGGATGTCCATTGTCCAGTCGTTGTCAATGTGGAGGCTGTCTCTGATTACGGAGCACTTTTTATTGCCTAAGATCAACCCACCGGTACAGAATGCCTCGCGGTCCTTTCCTATTAACACGTCGATTTCTTCAGGCTACAGGGGAACACAAATCAAGAAGTCAGGTACATCTTTTAAATGCAAAATCTTGATTAATTCAGACAGACTTTGTGGGTGTTTTTCAGTGCTCTTGTTGAACATAATTCTCATTTGTTGAACCATAGTGTGGGCGCTGGGAAGCCTTTTGAGACCGATTATACAAATAAGCAGTTTCTCCTTTTCCTCTACAAGCAATCCAGTGCTATTAAAAGTACTGAACACAACTCTGAATTTCTGCAAAATTTCTGGAGCAAAAAAGTATTAAATAATTAATTTACAAATTAGATATTTTTACAATATTTCTAATCATAAAATATTTGGTCAAAACATCCATTATGCGGTTTAGGATCGATATTCATGTTTCTGTAGGATTTGGACACTGATGATCAATGGGAGGAGTACATTTATTTTTAGTTAACTATTAAAAACTAAACAGTGTGAAGACATGGACAGTCAGTTGTGCTTACAGGTAAACAGAGCCAGCCCCCTTGATTGTAGTTAATCTCACAATAGACACCACAGGACCACACTCCTACGCACAGCATAAAACAACTCACCTGCAGCCCTCCACTGTGGCTTTAAGAGACATTACGAGGTTATACACTTCATAGATATTGCAGTTTTTAAAAGACATGTATTTATGTTGGAGTCAAATACAGAAAATGAGGACTGAATATGAGGTTCAATTCTGGATGGCTTTGGGGTGCAAGTCTACAGATATATTATGCTTCCCTCCATCTGAGAAGACATAAAACACTGACTTGAGATCTGAGGTATCTGAGCATTTAACTGAATCCATACATCCTAGCAGAATAAATATGGAGTTAAGTGATGCTTCAGACTGCCTCTAATGATTGGAATATTACTTGCAGGCCTTCTTTCAACCTTCCACCTTGTACTAATTGCATGCAATTCTGGTAGTCTATGACTTAAAGTATGTCCTACTGCTGCACCTGTTTATGACACACTACATTAGTGCAGCAACTAAATGTGAAATGTTTAAAATATATGCTTCATATACATTTACACAACATCCCAAGGGTGGTTGAGTATAGAACAGGCCCCAACGGTGATCCAATTAGCAACACAAACCAACATTTCTAAAACCTTGATTAAAAATACACAAAACATGAATCTACAAAAGACCTTTCAGTCTCATTTATATCATCACACATCAAATATTATCCCAGAAAATGGGTTAACTACATTTTAGTTAGACAGGACATCCAAGTGTAAAACACAGCAAGGGACTGCTTCTGTAGCTGTCCAAGATGTTAAGTACAGGCATGATACATTTTAATTAAGAATCAGGCCTGTCCTGTTCATGATTAAGGGCTCAGGTTATCATTCAATACCGGTTAAATGTATTACTCCTTAGTTTGATAAACAATAATTTACCACAACAACTTATTAAGTAAGAGCGAACCTGAGGAAGCCACAATTCAAAATGTGTTCGATCCAATATTTTACATGCATTCAATCAAAAAAGTCTATTTAAACACTCCTGGTGTGCGCTGGATTACTTTGTTCTTGAATACAGCTATATATCACTTTACCCAAATTGATAGCCTACATAACAGAATAAGTCAAACTAACAAAAAAAGTCAACAAGACTTAAAGTCTGACCAAGAATTTGTTGTAAATGTTAAGACATTTACTGCTTTTTTTTACACTGTGCTAAGGTTGTCAGGACAGCAGTTACTGTGCTAAAGTTAAGTAGGCCTATTGAGAAAGCACCACAGATGAAAAAAGAGCGTGGTCCATTTAAAGACACAGCTGACTCCTTTATACTGGCCGCCAAGTCCTGAAATCTCAGAGGCCCATTGCAGTTGACAAAAACATAGTGCTGAGAAATCTCATAAAAAGGTCTGACTACTATTGATATTCCACTTTTTGTGAGCGCTACTGCTTACATGTGCAAAATGTATTTAACCGCACTGTCGATATTAAAACATGTTTATTAAACCGGGTTTATTCTTTGAACCAATCTGCAGAACAAAAGGCGTCGCCTCTTAACTCCTAGAACTGCACAGTCATGGCACACACGAAACCCTTCAGGAAAATAACGGGAAACTCAAAGGATTTCCACTGGCTCAGATAACGGTAGCATGGCGGCTAGCTACATGTTGAGGCCCGGTTAGCTAATTACATTCACCGACTTTCCCCACTGGGAGACAATGTTCTGTTCCCGCAAACTTCCACCGCAGTTTCGCATATTCCGACAGCCTTCTGCATATCTACAGCCGATTTTGCTTAGCACGTTTAAATCACCGGGTCTGGGCAAAAACAAGCTGGCTAACGCTAGTAACACGCTGGTAAGCAGAAAATTATTAGCTCTGGCTTCACATGAGCGTTTTCAAACGGACAAGGAAACACGATAATGTCAATTTATTAAATTTGAGTCCTCAAAAGTATAACGTTACCCTGCCCCGGTGGTCCGAGCGGACACTCCAGAATAACGCAAGCAGCGGCACACTCGGTCATAGTTCACTTGTCTGTAGCATGGCTAATATGCTCGAAAAACTGACGAAACGTTTGTTAGATTACCATTATGTAGTCACCTACACACAAATATTTAAATTATTGACTAATGATTTATTTAACAGTCAAAATGGAGTCTCAAGGAAGCGCCGGAGACGATTGTTTAGCCAAGTTAGACTCGCATAAATGCTGCAATCCATTTAGAGCCATGTGCGGTAACTTAAAAATGTAAGGAATATAATATGTATAACGTTACCGCTGCTACAAATGTTAACAGAGACCAAGCGTCTCGATTAGCTTCCATGAACAAAATGAATAAGAAACTGGGAGTGTATCCGCCATCTTGGAAACTAAGGGGCGGTAGCGGCAGTGGGATTCACAGAAGAAGACTAGGGAAAAATGAAAAAGCCCAACAGCAAGAACGCATGCGACCACCGCTGACTTTACGCTATTAGCGTTAGCTATTAGCGCTAGCTAATAATGATTTTCCAATGGGGATGACCGGCCTGATTTGAGCTAACGGCCGTGAGTGAATCAGTGTTACCGTTGTAGTGCTCAGCAATACTGCTGGTGGACGGTAGTCATTACTATGCACAAAGGACAAAATCCAAAATGAATATTTTTCAATGGGTACTGGTTTAGAATAAATTCTTGAAATGAATTGTGCTTTGTCCGACTTGTTCATCCCATCTGACCGGTATCACAAACAAACACTGCTTGCTAGCTAGCTAGCTTGCTTGCTAGCGTTAGCCCTTCTAGCTCGAGTTCGCGGCAGCGTTACCGTTAGTCACCGGCTTTGGTTATTCCCTGACTGATCTGGTGGCTAATTCTAAAAACAAAATTATGTGAACGTAGAGACCACAATGTGCGTCTAATTTGCCAGAAAGGGGTGAAAACGACAAAGACTGGTGGTGGGTTTAAAAGCAACGGTGCATACGTGCCAATGCATCTTGATGGTGACCACCGGATAGTACCATGTGTATCACACACTGCTCTCATCATTCAACAAGGCCTGGCAAATGCAGACAAACGCACCGGCATGCAAAAATGTACATTTTCCTCCCGTGTAACCCTAGATATACTGACACACAGAACATACTAACCGTTATGTTGGCAAAGGTACCGCCGACAAACGATGCCCAGACGTATTTGGCGTCCGCGTACCCAACAATGGCCGCGTCCTGGCAGCTGCCATCAGCCATCAGGTTGTCCACGTAGCTTTGCCAGGACATGTTTGTGAAATTAGTTCTAAAGATGAAAAAATACGAAGGGTCAAGGTAGGTCACAAACGTCTCCTGAGCGACGAAGAAGCAATGAGGAAGCTGTATTTATCGGTGGTTTAACGGGCCTCCAGCAAGCAGAACCCCCCGGCTCCGTCACGTCCCGGCTTTCTTCTGGTCTAGGCAACGAAGAGAAGCCGCTGCAATCGGACAGGCGCTTGGGTGTAGTCCTCACTAAATAACTCCGCCCAGGTCGTTGTTCGCCCTACTGCCTCATTGCATAATATACTGCGCGGCGGATGGATATATCGTGGCAAAAGAGCAAGACAGACTATTTTTTCTCTCCACTATATGTTTCTGATTTTTTGGAGGTTAGTCAAAATGCACATGCACACCGATTTAAAACGTTGCCATGGATTCAGGCTGATGTAAATCTCTGAGATTTAATTTTCAAAGCATACTGGTGCAATACATTTCACAGAAGGGTTCGTTTGCAATATCTCTGTTTTCATTTATTTTCCTTGTGCAATCCAGGGGATATCAATCAAACAGGTGCTGGTTATTCATTTTTGCAAATGAACTCTTCATATGTACAATTATTTTGAATACACAATTCACCAATGATCACTGAAGCCACATTAGCTACCACCTCTTTTGTTAAACACTAAATCTAAATGGTTGTTTACAATATCTTCATGTCACCAGGCAGTTTTATCCAGCTCTTGATTTAAGATTAATGTGATAAATACCCTCAGTTTAATCAGCTGATGGGCAAATGGATACATGGACACAATCAGCAGATTTATCCAAATCCATATAATTTATACTGGAATTTTTTTGTTCAGCAGTCACTTGGGTCACTCATCATTGAAAGACAGGGAAACACCCTCAAAAGGCCACTAGTTCATCACAGGGTGTCACAATCACACACTCTCATTATGCTAATGAGAAATTTTGGATGTCTAATACATGTGGCTTAATATCTCTGGATGATGGGAGATATCCTGCTAAGCTTACATTTTGGACAGGATAGAAACTAAACCAGTATGTTATATTCCTTAAATAACAGTCCTAATGCGTGAGGCTCTCAGAGGCTGCCACCCTTAGTGCTGTGTTGGAGAGAGAAGCTGTATTTCCATATATGTGTGTACGTTTACATTTTAAGCATAGCTTACACTCCTGAATGTCTCCCAGTGATTAAGCAGCAGGGATGTTGTGTCTGGTTTATTCACAGTTTTCTTTCTGTGAGTTTTCCACCATTATAGTCTGGGATACATCTTGTAACTCTAAATTGGTGAATGATTGTGGGGTATATGCCTTTGCTTTGTTTTGTTTTTTTCCCTGAAAATATATTTGGTGTTGTTCACATGGTTTGTTGGTAACCTTAAAATTCAATATTAAGAATAAAGGTGCAAACAGCTTCTCAGGTGCAGTATAGCAGAACCTGCTGTCCTGGTTCTAATACATGATCATTAACTTGTATACCTCGGTAAGACATATACCAGCTGATGAACATTTCTCTGTTGTGGGATCAAACCTGTGACTGCTCTTTTAAGACAGCATGAAAATACCAGGCTGCTACCCTGTACTGTATGTATCTGTTTGTGTTTGCTCCATGGAAACCATTAATAAGGTAACCACATGACTTTTTATGACCTTTCTATCCTTTCTTCTCTCATCAGCACATACTACTAACTGTAAAATTACCAGAACACACAAAGACAGACTGTTTAACAGTTTATGTCATATATCTGAAATGTTGCATTACTTCTCCAATTTTGGGGATTTATGTCTGTGAGGTGTATCCAGGGAAGATTTTGCTCTACTGCTGAGAACTTATTTTCAATAGCATGCACCCTGTTTCATGCTTAAATACAGTGTTGGGAAGGTTACTTTTGAAATGTAATAGGTTACAGATTACGCATTATAAGCAATGTAACTATTTCAATTACTTCATAAAAGTAACTTATTACATTTGATTACTTTTTGATTACTTTTCTAACACTTGTTTCATGGGCAATAAAGCTTAAAAGTCCTAAAAACATAATTGTAAAACAGGCAGTGCAGAGTGCTGTAGTGTAGTTGTCCGGAAATATGCCACAAGAAAACATTTCTGCACGGAGAAAAGATGCAAAGCAACATTTTCTTAGTAACTGCAACTGATAAGTTTACATTTATTTTGTAATTAGTTACAGTAATTTAGTTACATGTAACTAGTTACTCCCCAACACTGCTTATATAGTAGCACAAATTCACACCTGCTGTGGGAGCTACTTCTATTAAGCAGGTGTATAAGAGCATATAGGCACTTTGTGCAAATCAAATTCAAAGGAGTGAATGGAGAGCATTAATCAGTGTGACTTTCACCGCTCAGGTAAACCTGACTCTCAGTGGAATGACTCACACGAATGACATCAAATCAATCATTCAGACTACAGTGTACAAATGAATGTAAGTGAGAGAACAACTGCATGAGTGAGAACTTCACTGAGCTCAGTTCATATTGCACCGATACTGCAGAGGTTGTGTTTCTACGTCATGTGACAGTTTTATCTTTGTCTAGAAACTTCCAGTGAATTCAGACTTCTCTTCTCTTCTCTCCCTGTGGAAGAATGAGTGCAGAAAAAGTTATTAATTGACCAGGCAGAAGGAAGTGTGCGGGACTTGTCAATCAGCCAGCCACACCCATATCCTATTTTCCCATTGGATGCCGTCAGTTTCCATGGCCACCTCTGTTTTGCACTTCTGCTCTGTCAAAATAGCACCACTCACATTCAAACCACTCAGGCTGCACATGCATGAGTCATGGGGATACAGAAAAGGAGCTAACTTGTTTGCTTTAGAAAAGGCTGGGTTCTATCAACAGGTGGACAACACAGAGATAAACACAGCAAGTAGCAATTCTCTGGTTTTCCTGTGGGCTATCTCAGACTTTTTCTTTCTTTTTTTTTTTTTGTAGATGCATGGTGTCCATATTTTTTCCATGCATGGTATAAGTTTTAGTATATTCTTTCAATGTACTGTGAAGTGATAAAAAACAAACCCTATAGTTTTCCGTGTTAAAGAGAATCCATAGTGCACACTCTGTCACTGTGGTGTCCCGCTGCCTCTGCAGACAGATGCATATACCACATGTGCCTGCAACTGATTTACAACATAACACATTGTTATTTTTTCCATCTTTTTTGCCTCTACATAATGAAGTAGAAAACCTTAAGACTGCAAATAAGTAAAAGTAAAGGCTTTTGAAAGACACCTTTTGCACTGAAGCTGCTGACAGCCAGTATTGTGTGCCTTCATGGCCTGTGACCTCATAAAACAAGGCAAATACTTCCCAGTCACTAGCTACATGCAGAGTGATGAGCAGTTAAACAAATAAATAGTTTTCCCTTTTCTGACCCCTGCATGTTTAAAACCACTTAGCTAAGCAGTAAATCATAAGTTACATAATTGAAGCATTTTATCTTGCATTTTTATATTCAGTTTTTAAAGGGTGAGGCTGGCAATAGTCTATATTTTCATTCTTGTCAACAGATCCCATGAAAAGACCAATGTGTTAGTCCATCTCTCAATACTGCCAGACTTCTCGCTGTTTGTTTCTCTCAGCCTGAAGGTCATTTGCTCCTCCTGAAGACATACTTTTTTTTTCAGATTTTTCCCCATTTTCTCCCCAATTGTACTTGTGCAATTCCCCCTGCTAAGCTGTCCTGGTCGTTGCTCCACCCTCTCTGCTGATCTGGGGAGAGTTGTAGACGAGCACATGCTTCCTCCGACACGTGAAGTCACCAGCCGCTTCTTTTCACCTGACAG
>JAOVVB010063881.1:0-14233 GCA_028570985.1 Heterobranchus longifilis | reverse complement strand
GCGTGCGTGCGTGCGTGCGTGCGTGCGTGCGTGCGTGCGTGCGTGCGTGCGTGCGTGCGTGCGTGCGCGCGTGCGTGTGCGCACGTGCGTGTGTGTTTTTGCCTGGTCTATAAACCTTAAAGCTGGCTTTCCATATATCTGTAATCTTCTGCTGTATTTCATTTTCTTTTTATCCCTCTGAAGATTTGTCCCCGACTCCAGCTGTGGCCCCTGTTCAGAGCAGTATGTATTCCTGCCTGCAGCCGCTGCATAGAAGTAGTCGTAGAGCTATACAAGGTTGTTGTGGGTGTGTTGGTGTAGCGAGTAGAGCTAGCCCGTAGCCTCAGTGACGGTTTGTCCTTTATAGTTGAGCAGATATAGTTTGGGGACACGGAACATTTCTTTGTCATGATGTGACAATTGCACTTTGAATTTGCAATCCAGATTTGTTCTGTAGACCCAAACCCTCCTGCAGTTACGCTGTGTTTACCATCTGTTGCACTGCACTCGTGCAGTTACTTCCATTAATGCAGTTTTCCCGGTTGCTCTAACAATCCTGCCTTCATGTAGTCTATAGAGTTCGCTTGTTGCACGTGATAGAGTATTAGACCCGACAGCATTGCAGCAGAAATCTTAACATCTGAGGCTTCTCTTTCATTTCAGGCCACAACTGCTCTCTCTTCTTTCCCAGCTCTATCCCAGGCAATTCTACTCATCCACCTTTAGGTATATAGCTCACACTCGCACATGTACAGGCATTGAAATCCCTGTGATCTCATCTTGATGTACCTTCAACTTTAAACTAACAATGGGAATCTGAGACACAGAGTCGTTTCTATCTATTGTGATATTCGCTCGTGGTGGGGGAGGAAATGCCAGCTTTGCTTAAGAGAGAGTGAAGACTAGATGTCACTCCCGCCCACGATCTCTATATCTACCCTTTATGAGCCAAAATCCAGCTCCACTCAATTAAGTCTGTGGCCCAGCATTGCCTTTTGAACTGTCGTCTTGAAGGGTTTCTGCTAGCTGCACTGTTCTCAAGCTGCAGGGGGAAGCTATTTGACTCTGCTAATCCTCTTTTCCTGCCTTCTTTCTCCCTTTCGCTCTGCCTGTCTGTGTTTTTCCTTTCCTCCTTATTTTCCTCCTCCTATTTCTTCTCTCTTTATCAGTTCCAGCCCTGTTGAACATAAGCTCTTATGTGAGTGACACCTTTGCCAAAATCAGCTGGACTGCCAGAGAAGAGCAGCAGGACTCGGAGCTTTATGTGGCTTATATGAATAACCGTAAGCTACTTTTCCTGTCCCCGCCTCTTGCTAAACATTGATAGGAATATTAGGTGTTGGTGCAACTCGGAAGTTTTTATACAAACATCTGAAAAATATATTATAAGAGTCGTGTCTGCATTGCTACTTCCATCATTTCCATGATTGGCTCAAAATGTATTAAAGGGGACCTATTATGCTTTTCCTTATTTTCTGTCATATATAATGTTACAATGTCAGATGTTCTTAAATGTAGCCAAAGTTTCAAATAGTGAAGTGAACGTTATGTAAAAGTAATCCTTGTGAGCAAAAACCTCTGATTTCAAACTCTTCTGAACACACCATTTCCAACAGTGTTTTCTACTTTGGCTACAAGCGATGTAAACTCGTGCTGGATTTCTTTATATGGTCATCTGCTCCAGGCATGTTACTGCAGGTGTTTACATTACATGCACTGCTACATGTAGCTACATGCTAACATCAGGGAAAGCTGTGATCTTGGTTGCAGATGTTGTTCATTTCTCCCCAATTTTGGATCAGATTCCTCTTGGAAAATGTTGTATTTGGTGTAGTTATTGATTTTTCACAGTGCTGTTACAGTCATTCCCTGGCTGCAACGATGGTGCAGAGAGCACAGATGCAGAAAACCCGGAAACACTGACCAATCAGAGAAGACTGGGCTTTTTTGGAAGTGGGGCTTAAAGAGACAGGCGCTAAAACGGAGTGTTTCAGACAGTATGAGAAAAATAATGTTTTTCAACATTAAAGCATGTAAACATGTTCTAGTAGAAATCCAAAATACAAGTATGAACCTGAAAATGAGCATAATAGGTCCCCTTCAAGAGATATTTAAAGTTATATTTAGTAGCTTACAACAAATGCATTTCATAACTTAAGAACTATTTCTTACTTGGCAATAGCTCATCCTTCTTTTCTTCTTTTTCAATAAGCATGAATGCTAATACAGACTTGCTGCTTGTGTAGGTGATGGTAACTGGCGGATTTCAGAGGCTGTAAACGCTTCTCAAAGTTTCCACGTAATTGACGGGCTCAAACCTGGGACGGTGTACACCGTGCGCCTCATGGCCAAGAGGCTGCTCGATAACGCTAGCATTTTCGAAGACGTTATCCAGACTCGAGTCAAAGGTGAGAGGAGAGAAAGACGTAGTCGCAGTCAATAGAGTTTAGTGATTTGAGCTCTAACCTGCCATAAACACATCATTGACAAATTGACTGACTGTGGTGAATGTGTGAGTTTGTGTATTTTCCTTGCATTTCTGTGCATTTGTTTTTGTCCTATCTAATATTCTTTCAGAAAAGATAGAGTGCTGTAGCTCAAGGGAATGTGAGTCAAATACGACGTGAGAACATCCTCTCAAACTAGAATCTATCATGTTTTTCTGTTTTCAGTCAAAGATAAAGTTGTGCTTGAGGGGACTGTCGTACTCAAATAGAACAATGTGTAAAGTAGGTGCGTGAGCTCTGTCTCTTTGCTGTTTTCGTCTGCAGGTGCGGCAGGTCAGCAGAGCAACTTTTCCACTCAGGGCTGGTTCATTGGGACCATGTGCGCCGTGGCGCTCCTCACCCTTGTCGTACTCATGGCCTGTTTTGTGCGGAGAAACAAAGGTGGCAAGTATGCAGGTACGCCACCGCCGACCCAGCGACCAGACATGTTCTCCATGGAAAAAGGTCAGTTAGTCTTTGACCGGGGTTCGGTCATTTTGTCGTCCCGCTTCAGGAAGTGAACCAAAATTTAACTCAGAAAATGTACAGTACATGTAGGAGATATCAGTCTGACTTGGTTATAAGCAATTTAATTACAGTGGAAACCGCTTATATGGATCAAAAACTGCTGTTTAAATAGTCCTCTTATAGTAATCATGCTTACAGTGTTCATTCTGGGTCGTTTCATACATGACAACATATGGAAAAACTTTTTGAAACTATGCTAATGTAGTCATTTTACTTTACTTTACTTACTGATATTTTGCCATGTGGTAAACCATCTGCTGCTGTGTGTACATTGAAATCATGACAGGAAAAAAAAAGTCCTCAATGAAAAACACTCAAAACTTATGACACACTGCCAAAAACAAGATTCAGCAGCGAAACTTTAATTTGTACTACACTAAGCTGTATTTTATTATATTGTACAGTGTATTTTAATTATTACACAGTGCACATTGTAAAATTTGTAAAATTGAATTTGTACAACTGTATGTGAAAAGCATTTAAAACAACTGTAGTTGTATTTTGAAACAGGCAGTAAAATTCAGTAAACAGCGAAGCTGTCTGTTCCATTACTTTTTATATGAATGTAATAAATATACAAATGCCACTTAGATGGTAATCTGCATGAGAAATAAAGAAAAAGAAAAGCGGTTATAATAATCATCCGCTGACAGTGATCAATTTGACCCACTAAAAGAGGTTTCCACTGTATCTCTAAAATCTTTAAACATTTGCAGTTTTACAGGATGACGCTTTGATTTGACCTTTGATGTAATTTTGGTTGACCTCCTGAAAGAATGTGCAATGGGCCTCAACCCTGATCCCCCCCCCACCCCACCCCACCCCGTTTGGAAATGCATTTTGCATGCATGTTGGATAACTATGCATGCTAACCCTGCCAAGCCCAATATCATTAACCCCAAATAAACAGTCCACGAGATGCTTGCTGCATTGTGAAATCAGTAGTTTGGCCCTGTTAGTTGTGCCTGGTACTCTGATTACATACCTTGTCAAGCCAGACGAGTGGGGACCAGCTGGTTTTGTTCCACACCTCCCCACCCGCTCACCTGTGCAGACCTTCCTGGCTCTTCCCCCTGCACCTTTGTGCTGTCTTGTATCAGAGCCAAATTCATTCTCACAATGGTCCCAACCTGCAAAGTGTCTCCTCGCTCCCTTTTCTCTCCTCTGCTCTCCCGTCTTCTCCCCACCACTCCACCTCTTTGCCTGCAGTAGCTTTTTGACATGAAGCACTGAATATTTCATCAGCTCCTTTGGATTCCCCCTTTGCCCATGCAGCTCTTTTCATGAAACCCCTCTTTTGTCTCTCTTGAAAGCAACTGGTATTTTTTAGAGCATATTTACACAAAGAGCTGCTGTGTAGCACTTTGGGCGGACAAACAGAAGAGAAGCTTTCAGTGGGCAGACTTGATAATATGTTTACATAGTCATATTTAGGTGTTCTCAAAAGCTTTTCAGTGCTGACTTTTGAATTTCAACTCTTAGATATACTCAAGTAATGTAAAAGTTCAGACCATTTCTTCCTGCACACTTCAGCATTCATGATGAGTTTTCTAGTTTCCAAGAATCATCTGACAGAAAATCACTAAGGTTGATTAAAACTAACAAAAGGCAGATGCTGCTGTTTGAGTTATTTCCATAGACTGTATAAAAAGAATGGACAGAGTAAGAGTGGCGTCACCCATTGTTGTGGACTCCTGATTTAGATGCTACAACTTTGGCCACTTCCTGATCGCCATCTTGCACTTTTGCAACAAGGGAAAGTTTGCAGATTTTCAACAGGCTGACGCGAATTCTCCGGTGGATTTTTAACAGCCGGGACCGAGGAGCTCCAGACGCTCGTGCTGGTCGCTGCAGTGAGACGAGGCGGTTGAAAATCAGCAAACTTTCCCTTAAGTTAGCAGCTAGCGCTCACTAGTTAGCTTGGTTAGCACAGTGCTACCAAACTCTGAACAAGACTTTTTTTTTCAGTCTTATAATAAACTTCTATGACGTGAAAACACACTGTGGAAGAGTCAAAGTTGTAAGACGAAAACACAGACAACACCCAAAACAAGTTAATTAGTCAAACGGTAGCCATGGCAGCCATGCTCCAAAACATCCTCTACTTTATCATCTAATTTCTTCTTAATGGGACCATAATTTACAAAAATGAACATCATCCTGTATTGAAGAAGACTTGACACCAGCGATTGAGACCATAAACTCATTATGAAACAGTTTACTGAGGTAATAAATCAAGTGAGAAGTAGGGTAAATTTCCCATAGACTTGTATTGACCGGGAGGCTTTTTGCAACCGCTGGTATCGCCCCCTGCTGGCCAGAGGACAGAATGCAAGTTTTAAGGCACTTCTGCTTTGGCCTCACTCTGCAGACCCAGAAGCTTTGTCCATTATTTTTTACTATCTGTGATTTTAAGTAACAATATTGCGCTGCAGTGTCGTATATCTTGAATCCAGTGAAAGAAAAATAATACCACATTTGAAGGTATGATACTGTAGTTATTTAAACTGCACATGGAATGATCTCTCCTCATTGTCTCTTTCTTGTTTTGGAGAAAACCGTATTTCTTGACTCTGTGTTGCAGTGAGAGGCGTCTGTGGTGGTGAATTAAGTGGCATTTTTATCAAGACAATAGGTTTGGTTTCGTCTCTCACCTGTGCCCTCTGGCATTTTGATGACTCACTCTGAATTGGACTGTGTTCAAGTCAGAGGCACAGCAGGACACGTGTCAGTGATGATCAAGTGCTGCAGTGCAGCTACATGACTACATGACGCCTGCCTGCTCGCACCGCCGACAGCTGCACAGCCTTGTGTTTGTTTGCTGTTTTTAGGGACTTTAGTGTGAAGCGTATTGAAGTGCTTTCAGACTCTTTGTGTACACACTGTTACCTCTGATACAGAAAAATCTGACCTTTTCTTATTGTCATTTTATACATAACCTGCGGCTGTGACTTTAATATTTACCACTGTCAGTGTGGGGTTTTTCATGGAATAGTTTATTTTATCATTTCATATGACCATATCAAAATTTGCAGTACTTTACTTGAGTATTTCCATTTTATGCTACTTTATACTTCTACTCCACTACATTTAATTGGCAGCTTTATTTACTATACTACATATAAATCAACATATACATGATGATATATTGTTATAGGTATAGCTAACCAGAAGTATATAAAGTAATTAAAATTAACTCAACATTTACCAGCTGCAACATTAAAGTGATGAACACAATACAAATACAAAGTGATGAAGTTAAAGTACATATATATATGTACTTTAACTTCAGTAAGATTTTGAATGCAAGGCTTTTACTTATAACAGAGTATCTTTACTTTTAATTAAGTAAAAAATCTGATACAACACATGAAATATATATAAGAAAAAGAACAAGAAAACAACAAAATATAAGATAAACAAGACAAAAACAGTGGTCCAGTGTGATACAAGGTAGTTTAATTGAAGGTGCCATGCACGTCTCATTCTGCACATGCATGGCCCAGTGCACACTGAGCGTCCTGAACTATGGACTGCACTTTGCACCATTTCCAACTAATTCACACAAGAATACGTTTTTTTTTTTCTATCTTTTGTAGTCTGCAAATGTCACTGCACAATGTCCACACGCTGTCCCCTTCCAGTTCAGTGTACAGTTAGAGGCAGCTGCTATATTTGGTTATTTTTCTGTTTCCTTTGTTAATTATTGGCTCACAAAGAACATTGCTTACTGAAATATCACCTTGAGTACATTTGTAAAAGAAATAAATATAAAAAAAGAAATATAAATAAATACAGTGTCACAGAAGTGAGGCAGCCTTTGTCGCAGTAGACACTGATAATTACAAAGTCTCTTTAATTTTGCTGTTTTTTTTAAAGGTACAGTGTGTAGTTTTTTAGCGGCATCTAGTGGTGAGGTTCTAGAAACACTATCCCGCTCACCCCGACCTTTCAGAGAAATGCACAATCTACGGTGGCCTCCAGGGACAAGAAGCTCATTGAACAGATTTTGTTTGCAAACTTCTCACAAACTACTAACAAACAAAAAGCTGGCAGGCAAAAACAAACTCTCTTCTTCTGTGTTTTCTTACCGGTGTATTTCCGGCGGGCGTCCGCTAAATGTAAAAAAACGTGAAAGGCTTCTAGAGACAGGTTTGTCCATTCTGGGCTCCTGTAGCTGCAAGATGGCCGCCTCCATGGAGGGAGACCCGCTCCCCATGTGGATAAAACATCTCATTCTAAGGTCATAAAAACACAATCATTCATTTTGATGGGATTATATACTAATACTGAATATTATATTCAATTTTTGCCAAGTCAGGCAGCTAAATACTACACACTGGACCTTTAATAATAAATAAATAAATAATAGAGGAAAATATGAAATTGAGTAAAAGAGGTGATTTACAATTTTCATTCAACAGTGAACAGTTATACAGTGTCATAGTTAATTGTTAATTTAGTAGGCAGTATACAGTACATACAGATTGAGTGTGTAGGCCTCTTTGTCAATAGCAGGAAAAGCACAGGTGTTACTAATAACATTAACAATGTTTTTTGTTCTGTAAGTCATGACAGCGAGCCAGCATGCACAACATGAGTATAGAGTACCCAAAGGTAAACATTTTAAAATGTAATTTGTGCCTACCTCAATTAAAATTTTAAATAATGTTGCTTGAGGCTGCAGGGGTTGTGCAACAGCTTCACGGTGTTCTCATCACTCTTATCACTGCTTGTGTAATTTGTGCAATATGTGTAATTTGTGGTTGTGATTTGCTTCAGCATGTGCTGTTTTGTTTGTATGTTGTTTTGTTTTTTTATTATTATTACTTCTATGGAGGCAGCCATATGTGTGCAGCATTTGGATCCAAGACAAATTTCCCTACAGGGACAATAAAGTATATCGTATCTTAATTTTAGGAGCCTGAAACTGAAGCAGCTAAATGGAACTCAGCCATCATTAATGTAATTATTGACACCTGTGTTTTTCTTACCGTCACATGCCAAAATGTCTGCTGTTAGAAAGTCCCACACTGTCTGCTACATATCAAATATGATGACTCCTAGAAAATCTGTTCCCCTAAAATTCTATCTATGTGCAAAAATACAACAATTATGGTTTCATTTTAAATCCAGTGTGCTGGAGTACAGAGTACAAAATTAACCAGTTAATTCAGTAAACCTGCTCCTAGTCTCTTATTCTGAATTAAAGTTTCATTTTAGTACAACTTCACCATAACAATTTTTCTTTTTTAACATTTTAGCATCATATCTGTATGGCTGAGATGCCTCCATCTACTTAATCAAGGTAAGTTTGTGCATTTATAATCCATGTCCTCCTTTTCTTTCATCTTTGTAAACATATTGAGGCCTGTGTGTAATAAAGGGCTAAATAAATGCACTTTTTCCCCCTTTTACACACACACCAGTTTGAACTTATGTTGTAGACCTCGTTTGTTTTGTTTTGTAGTTTTTATCCCCTTTGTTTTTATCCTTTGTCTTGCTTTATATAACCTCGTTTATGTGTCCCTGTACTTGTCTTAACTTCTTCTGTAATCACTAATAAATGAATGCACTTGATTATGGAGTGAATTAATATACAACCTTCGAATTAATTCTCCGGTTTGTATTCCTCATTCTGTTCCAAACAACATTATGACTTTGCACTTTGACTTTACGAATCAAAATGTAAAACACATTTATTTTCATGCCAAACAGAAAATTTACTCAGCTAATATAAATACTTTTATATCATTAATGCAGCGAGGTAAGACCTTTTTTTACGCTTGAAAAGTGTCTCTCTCTCTCTCTCTCTCTCGCTCCGTCGTTCACACACACATGAAACCACTTGAAGCGACACATTCAGAGGCTGCGCAGCCAAGAGACCACACACTCCCAACACACACTTTACTAGCACACATGGAGGCCAAATGTACAGTCACACTCAGTAGCCTGCAACTGACAAATCACATAGAAACACACAGAAAACCTCCGCTGGCTGCACAAATACTGTAGTAGATTAATTTAGGCGGGGTCTAATTTAGGGGGGTCTCTTGAGAGTCTTTAAGAGAACTTCAAGGGCCTTTATGGCATTTTAGGTGTTCACTGTAATTAAATCAACTGTGAATTCTTTAAGTAGGGGAATTAACGTGGAGTCTGATGACACCTCAGAGCCGATGAGTGGGTTACAGTTACAGTAGGACGGGGTACATTTTACTAAAAGTTTGTGTGCTGGGTCCAAATGACCCCGAGAGGATTCCAGGAACACACAAACACACAAACACACAAACACACAAACACACAAACAGACAACAAGAGTTAAAATCTCTGGGTCCTCGTTTTGTTTGTCTCACGCGCAAAAAAATAAGTGTTTTCATGAGGAGGGGAAATCATTCGTGACATTTTTTTTAAGATCTCAAGGAAACACACAATGTGTAACACTGACTGTAAACACAGATGGGCAGTATTTTAATCACATGTATTTGAAATACTTAATATTTAATTGGTTTTGAGTATTTTGCAATTTGAAGGGGTGATGCTTCAGGGTTTTCTTTTATTTTATTCAATTACCTTTTTGGTACTTTATCTTGTGTATTTTTGTTCTGCATTCTGGATATTTTGTGTTTTTACTTTTTTTTTTGAGTGTACTTTTTGTTGCTGATGTTGTTATAATGTTAATTTAAAAAAAAAAAGATTGTAAAAAAAAAATTGTATTTTTTGCTGGACAGAAATAAGATGTCATTTGTAACTAAATACATTAAGAGCTTGTATTTGTGTATTTGAAATACATTATTTAATGTAATTTTATTTTCAAATAAAACACATTTTTACCCCCAGTTTAAAAGTAATAATCTGGAAGATAGCACACACTTTTTAAGGACACCCCGTTCTCATTTCCAACTCGTCACATACGGACGCTTCGGGAAACCATGACGTCACTTTTATGCGTCACTCTGATGCTTCACGACGCTCGCAGTTTTAAACACCTGGTTAACAATGTGAACTCAAACAAAATGTAAGTTTAAGCAACAAAACCACTTGGTTAAGTTGAGGAAAACATCATGTTTGGGTTAAAAAATGTACGTTTGTTGTGTGAATTAAGCACGTAAGTTAAGTAATCAACGTAAATAACTCAACGCTGACTTCACAAACAGGGTGAAAGTCCTGTTTGTTTGACCCATCCACCCCGTCCTCCTCCCAACGCGGACTTTGTCGCACTTTATACAACGTTAGCTGAAAGCACTAAATACCAAAAGTGTGATAATATTAGTTTGTATAGAAAGTATTGTTGATGAGCAAATATTTGCAGCAAGATACTTTTTGATGTATTTGTGCCTCTGACTGTAAACACAACTTTTTTTTTTGTTTATAAGAAAACTCCACAAGGCACCTTTAAAGCTGCTCAACAGTGAGCTCTTACTACACACGTGTACTATAAACTCTTAACCAGGCTACGAATATTCTAACTATAAATGCATAGTGACGCAATACACAAACATATTTAATAGCAGAAACAGAGGCAAAGCTGTGGCCATAAACCTGGCTCATCATGTGAAACACCAGCTCTATTTTTAACAACAAATACCACAAATACATCAAACTCATCACAACTAATGTTTAGTTTTAGTTTCACCACAGATATTCAGGGTTAAAATACTTAGTTTAAATTTAGGCTGTGGTCAGGCCTTCAGATACTTTCACATGTGAGAATTGCTTGGAGACTACATTTGGTAAATATGAATTCACAAATTATTAAATCAGGGATCTAAAAAGACATATTTATTTATTCTTTCTTTATTTTCATATGTCTGTTTTTGTTTTTATTGCTTGTATACATTTAAGTCGCCTACACATGAGACTGTGAGAATAATAACATTTATTGTCTTTGTCAACATCATTTTTATAGTTTACTTGGCTACAACAGACCATTTATAATTATAATACTATATCATATTAAGTGAGATTGTGTTCCTGAAATGGTCATATTTCCATCATCTTTAGGCTATTATTAAATTGCTGAGGCAGCTAGTTTTACAACTTGTTTCAACAGAGATGTAACTCCTACTTGGTCTTGCATGAATACGCAATAAATTCCATTCAAACACCACTCATTTGTTCATTACTTATTACTCATTATCAGGAAATATACACATATTGTAAAAACTGACTAAATCTCTGGGACATTCTGGAAAATTCTGCATACATGTACAGGTGATTACTTCATTGTTTCTCTGTAATGTCTTCGCTCCACACGCAGCGTTAACGGATATTATCAGAAGCTTTTCACCTGACGTGTCACAGCAGGACAAACACAGCTGCAGATAATAAAATTAAACTAATAATGGCTGCGTTTGATTCAGGTGTGTGCCAAATGAACCACTATTGACAATATATGACAATGAGCACTGACAAACTAATGCTCAATGGCACACTAAATTAAACTAACGATGTTAGTCATTATTAATTTTATTAGCTGCAGCTGTGTTTAACTAATGACACCTCTGTTTAAAGGGCCAGTGCAGGGATATTAAAGGAATTGATGCTTGGTTGCTTGCCAAACTGAACAATTAATTATGTTGTTTTATATTAATTCAAAAATATAAATAAAAGCAAAACACTGTGAAGGTTTGGGAAAGTGTCACTACATAAAGATAAGAGAATTATCTAAATGTCTAATATTTATCTTAGAATACAATTTGATCAAATAAAGATAAATCAATTGAATCAAAGACTAAATCAAAGCGTCTATGTAATATAAAATTACCATAGTGTAAGTGTATCAAATATTGGATGAGGCAACAATTTGTAATGTATTTTGACAATCATTTACTGCATTTTCTAAAAGAAAACACATTTCATTTAAATCATGTGTCATAAAAAGTGACAGCTCTGTTTTTGTAGTCATACTGTGAATATCTATTTTTGTCAAATAATGAGAAAAAAATGTGTTTTTGTGGTCAGCGGTACATTTGGTGTATTTAAGGTTCTGGACTGAGTTCTACTCACTAAACTGTAATAAAACCAAATAGTTTAAGATCAACTTTTACTTGTATATATGGTGTTAAAAGCATTTACTCTACACATAGCTTATGTATGCATTTTCACAAGAAATTATTGCTATAAACCGTATAATGTATCATTCTTAACTACCATAAAACTTAATTTCTCATCATGTTTTTCATTTTTTTCATCTGTAGTTTTCAATCCGTTGTTACAGCAGATGAAGAACTTTTACAGGAAATGCGTACTCACTTTTTAAGAAGTCACTGTGCTCTCTGGGGAATAAACTCCATCCATTGGTGAAAACGAGTGAATCCAGCCTGAGAGAATATGAATTTTCCAACGTTTCCCCCTTTGTGTCAAAAAGAACAGAGCGGCAGAACGAGCGAGGAGATATCAAGACAGAGAGTGATGAGGACAGACTGCTGCTGCCTGCTGAGTAAAGAGCAGTAAAATGACACATGTAGAGGGAGAGAGAGGGAGGGGGGGGAGAGAGGGAGGGAGGAGATGGGATTTGGGAGGGAAACCAGTAGACAGATTGACACACATGAAAAAAATGTTACATTTATTAGTGTTAAAATAATAATCTGTATCATTAAAGCTCTCCAGCAGAAAAAACAGTCTCAAATCAATAAAAATGCAAAGTAGACTTGTGCAGCATGTGGGTAAAAAAAAAAAAAAAGAACTCTCTCTTTATCCCAGAAAGCCGTACAGTACACTAAATGAATAATGTGATCACAGATTTAGAAAGGATAATTAATTTCCCAAGATGTCGTGATAGCAGAGAGCAGGAGGAGGAGGAGAAAAAAAAAAACAAGATTCATGTCAGAAGTTCATCATGGTAACAATGTCACAATTCTTATGTAGAAGCAGATGCACGCAGGATTTAAAAAGTTAGAAATGATCAGAATAGAGAAGCTGTTTGTCTGCCCCCTAGTGGTGGAGAAAAAAAACTTGAAAAAAAAAGTATTGAAAAGGACAAAAATATGCTTTCCCTGTAAATCCTGCAGTTTGTAACTTTGGCCCTAACTTTAGCATTGTCCCTTTAACCACGCATGGCCAGGTTTTACCGCTTAAAAAGTCGGATGCCAGTGTTTTTTTATTTTTATTTATTGTTTCCTCTGTCTACATGGGTGTTTATTTCTGATACATCTCCTGTTATGTGTCTGTCTTTGTTCCCTTGTTTAAACTTTCAATAAAATGTTCATTATAAAAAAAGAAAACAACTCCAAGAGTTTCTAGTTATCTCAAGCTCCACTTAGATAGAATAAACTGCAGCAGGATTTATACATATATGCTTATTTGTTATGTGCTTGCTTTTATTGTTGTACACACAGCGGGCCCATGCAAAAGCACCCTGTATAAATAAAGGTGGAATGAATTAATAAGAATTAATAAAGACATTTAAGATGTTTAAGTTGCAGAGAACACTTTATGACTGGCTAGTAAACTTAGGAATTGTATGTAAGAATACATTTTTGAGTCATTTTTATGAAAATCAAATTAAAAACGACCAAATCCTGGCCTGGCCTTTAATTTCCTTTAAAGATTTTCTTTTGTCTTAAATCACGTATGCATTCCTTAGAATATCTTGTTATTCTATTAGACACTGGTGTTACTCCTTACACACTTTACATGTATTATTACTCTATTGTTTTCATTCTCATGCTGTTATTTTTGAGCAATCTCAGGCACAAGAATTTCCATTAGGATTAATGAAGTTCTATCTTATCTAAATTTAATCTGTGAGTAATTTACTCTCCTGATTCTGATTTAAACTTTTAAATTTCTGGCTTTTACTTGTTTTTCCAATGTAATGTCAGTCAATGAGATAAACTATAAATGAATTAATATCATTGCACAGTGTGATTGTAATGTTACATTATGAGCAGACAAATGAAATAAAAAATCTTCACTTTTAAAGAGATAAAAGTGTGTACATTCCTGAGAATTTATTCCACATACATTGCGTCCATCCATCACTTATATGTTTGTTAGTGTGTCTGTCCAAATAGCAGGCTGGTGGTCAGCTGTCCTTGATTTATTCTAGATGGAAGAATAGTCACCTATCATTACTACTCAGCCTGTCTGCCTTCCTGTCGCTCCTCCTCTGTGGTTTGCGTGTGTGTGTGTGTGTGTGTGTGTGTGTGTGTGTGTGTGTGTGTGTGTGCATGTGCGTGTGTGTGTGTGTAAACTGCCAACACTTGTCTGTCCTACATCATCTTAAGTATCTTTGACAG
>JAOVVB010063865.1:0-14234 GCA_028570985.1 Heterobranchus longifilis | reverse complement strand
AAAAAACAACAAAAAAACAATCACAATCGTCCACGCCCCGACGGTGCTTCTGCAAAATAGTGTCTGAAGGAACTTATTTTGGTGGAACATTCACACGAAAATGTTGTAAACATTCTTTACAATCATTCACTGAAAGAACAGAGCAGGCCTGCCTTATTGCACTTGATAGCTCGGAGGTTGTTGTTTTTCGTCGCTAAGGGACTATCAGAACTGGAACACAGACTTCCTGTCTGTCTCTGAGCAGATTTCAGCAACTAAGGCTTTTATTTATCCAGGCACTGTTTGGTAAGACTGCCAGACTAGTGGATGTGTGATTCATGCTCTGAAAGGTCTACAATGAAGGGATTTTCTTAGACTGAAATTTGTTCCTCACCATGAACCACTGCACCATGTGAAAATGCAGTTGTGGGGAAGAGAAGCCGTGAAGATACTTGCAATTAGGGAAAGGTTAGATGTAATGATGAAGGGCCATCTCTCAGAGCCATTTCTCAAACTGTAGCTTCAGTCCATTAACGTAGCAACCTTTCCATGCAGCAATACTCTGGCCCCATTTCAATTTAAGGTACATAAATAGGTCTTTATTTACAGTTCAGAAAAACCCCATTCATATAAAAATAGTACTGTACCTATGTACAAAATTGAATCTTACGAATGGCTGTGAATTGTAGTGTACAATAGAAAGGATGTGTTAGAATTATCCACTTACACTTGAGAGATAAAAGCTGCTTCACACATGGCAGATAATTTGTTAGCATAGCAACAGACCTCCCCCAGACGGAATTCAAAGTTGTATTATTCAACAACAAAGTTGCATATTTAATTAAGGTCACTGAATTAAAGTCACAATTTGCTCCACATTTTTTTTGTGAGACTCATGACATCTCTGACATTCCTTATGCCAGTGATCTCCCTTTTAAATAGGGAGGAAAACACGTAAATCCGCTCCAGCTGTGCTGGATATGAGCGTCCTCAGTTGAAGTTGAATTTAAAGTTGAAGGGTCCGGAGCCAAATGGATTGAAGCCCTGGAAGCCCTGGAAGCCTCCGTGGAAGTGTTGATGATGATGGCGACCCTGCTGGCTCTCCGGATCCATGGGGTCCTCCCCGTGGTCAAACTTTGTTCTCATTTCTAGAAAAAACAACATGTCAGAACAACTTAAAGTAATATATCAGGGTTCCTACAGCTTAAGGCAAGTTAGATTTAAGACTTTTTTTAATGCCACTCGGAATTACATTTAAGTCCGTGAACATTGGTACTCCCTCCTCTGATTTGTATGATTGATGTTTTGTCACTGAGTTGAGACACGACAGGAATGTTGTGACAGGAATGACAGAAATGGCGAATGTTGTTCGGAGATCTGGTGCTGGTATCGGAGATGTGGGGGTAGAGGCATGGCAGAGATGTTATTTTTGTTTAATTTCTTCATATTTTTGTTTATTTTACATTTGTCTTTATTCTTCATGTGTCTATTGTGAGTTCTGTGACGTGTTTCTTAACTGTTTTTTAATGCTATGTATTTTTTGTGACTGAGGTGCATCGATAACATGTTTGGTGAATTTGCACCGTAAATACAATTTGATTGAACAAAACTGGGAAATACCTGGCGTTTGTTTTGTTGTGTTTTGTGGGTTTTCTTGGTGATTTTGTGTTTCTCACCCTGCATGTGGGATTCCACTGCCTTGACTGTGTCGCGTTTGAAAAACTTTTTGTATAAAATACATCTTGTATGCACTGCCTTGTGCCGGTTTCAGCCATGCTGTGAAATGTTGCTTAATATTTTCCTTTTCTTAGCATTTTTAAGACTTTTGAAAGATTAATTCCAATTAAGGATACAAAATGACTTGGTTAAGTTTAGGCAATGTGGTTAGGTTTAGGAAAAGATTGTGGTTTTACGTTTGTTACGTAACAAATTACTAGGTGTGTTTGTGAATGTCGATTTTTGGTTTCACACGGGACGCGAACCACAGTCTCCTGGGTGAAAGCCCGTGTTTTCGTGACTTTGATTAGAAATTCTGTTTATCCAAGAACCATAATAAAAGAAGTTCCGTTATATGGTAGCGTCATTTTTTAGGAGACCGGGCTGTTGCGAGGAGACACTTCTGCAGAACAAAGCCTATTTACTAACACTAAGTTAAAAAAAAAAATCAAAAGATCTTTCAATGACCCATGTCTATTTTTCAAAAATTTTCAAGGCCTTGCTTTTTCCCACCCAAATTCACAAACTTTCAAGGATTTCAAGGCTCTGTGGGAACCATGTGTTTGGATAAAACAATTTCACTGAAATAAAAGTGATGCCCAGTAAAATAATAAAGGTCTCAAATAGGAAGTAGTGAGCTGTTTGCAGACGGCCCCTCAGAGACTCGGCATTTACTGAGAGACTGACGGTAACAACATTCCACTGACTCTGCAGACTACTGAAGACTTTTTAAAAAAAAAATTTTTTACCTGGGTCAGTGAGAACCTCTTTAGCCTGAGCGATGTCTATGAACTTCTTCTCAGCCTTCTTCTTTTCCTCTGGATCCTGGAAGTTGTCCGGATGCCACTGTTGTGCCAGTTTCCTGTAGGCTTTGATAATCTCTTTTTTCTGGGCAGTTCTGTGACAGTGGGGAGGACATTATCAGCACATTCATTAAAGATACAAACAGCTTCCCTCCCCTCCTTGTCAACACTCCTACCTAATAACACTCATCCAACTTCCAGGGTTACCACATTGGCTCTCATGTAATAAACTACTTTTTATTACTACGAGTTCTTCCATTGGCTGTTATGTAATCTGTGTTGAATTGTCAACACGATACACGGTGTGGTTTCCAGAGCAGTAGGGCTCCTTTGTAGAGCAGTGGTTGTTCAACAGTCTCAAAACAAAAACAAATTTGTAAAAAAAAGAAAATATCCCCTATGAAATCCACTGTCTGGAATACATCTATATGAACGTAAAGAAATATGCAGTGATCAGCGCCCACCTCTTCACTCCCAGGATCTTATAATAATCTCTCTTCTGAGACTGTTTGAGAAGTCGCTGAGCTCTCTCCAGGCCTTCTTTTATCTGACGGTCATTCTCGTTGTGTTTCGCAGCAGACTCGTAGTCCTGAATAGCTGGGAAAATAAAAAAGGAGGACAGAAATCAGTATTGCTTACTCGACCAAAGAAGCTAATGGGAAGTGAATTTACTGTATTTAAAGACAGTCCTTCAACGGAAGGAAACACAAGACCTTAAGACCTTGTTGTGGCAAGCATCCATCTAAACTGTTTAAGTGTCTTTTAGCAAGCCACTGAATTCTTCTGTGTCACACGGTCATGTTTCGTGTCTGAGCTTCCAATTAGATGATGAAACAAACAAAAGAAGCACAGGAATGTACATGGATCAGCTGGCAATAATTGTGTTATTTTTCAGTCTGTGCCTTTATTTCCTCAATGTAGTTATTGTGGCACAAGTCTACATCTGGTTTCTTATACAGATGACTGAACGTTAGCACTGCATTTATGAATTCATGACTTACAGGAACATTGAAACACTTTGATGACTCACTCAAAGCCGGATCAAACGTGACCTCAACACAGGAGACCTGTGATTGCGTGATGACAATGACAATGCCAGCATGCTGATGTTTAGCAGGTATACTGATTACCATGCTGTCTTAGTTTAGCGAGTTAGCATGCTAACATTTGATAATTAGCACTAAATATAAAGCACAGCTGAGGCTGATGAGGATGTTATCAATTTAGCGGGTATTTTAGTCATTTAGTATTCAGTTGTTTAAGACTGTTGTGTTAAAGATGTGATCATCTGTAGTGAAGTATGTGATGTAATGTTTAACAAAAATCAACAGACATGATCTAAAAACGTACAGAAAAAAGCCCTTGTTGAAAATAATTCTTACTTTTAAAGTGCAGTTTTTACTACTGATACTCTCTTTCAGTTAAAAAAATCCCTGAGCACCTGTTTATTGTGCTGTTGTTGATATCGCGATGGCGATAGACAAAAATGTTGTGCAGCCTTACTATAAAGTATGCTGGTGCCTCTGTCATCTGTAACTTGTCAGTTTTTCCCATTTGTTTAACTCTGACGAGTCCTCTATTCTTTTTCTCTCTTTACTTTCTCCTTCTTTGTTTTCTTGTTTTTTCCTCTTTCTCTTTTCTTTTTCTTTTACAACATTGTGAATTGTGTTGTTATAGTTACTGTTAAAGTAAAGCAAAATCTGGTGATATGTAAATATATGTAAATGTTATGTGTCCCACTTTCACCAGTAAAAAAAAAGAAATTTGTAAAAAAAGAAAAGAAAATAATTCTTACATTTAAAAAGCATCATTGTTACCAGAATCATTGGTATTATTGACTTTTCACATCTCCATCACTGTAACAAACAACATGAGCAACATTTGACTAGTGTCCTGAGTAATGCCGTCTCTGAAAATGACCTTATGCTGTTAAATAAACCACTTTATTCAGCACCACCTTCAGATCGTGCAGCAGCTCCGGGCTGTTTGTGTGCACACGTTTGGGTGCTTTGAGGCTTGTTTACCCTGTGAGGAGCAGCGAGGTGAATTTAACACCCATGGGTTCTGACAGTTTAAAGGCCCACATGCGGTCTGATGTGTTCATGCCTTGTTAATGACAACATACACAACCGCAACATGTTGTTACTGAGGCTGACCTGCCTGCAGGGCTGCTGATCAGAACTGGCTTTTAATTGGACGGTTGTGTATGTTACATGTTGGGGACTTGTTCTGTCCTCTTTTTTAAAATAAAAACTTAAGACATAGTTTTGGGTTATACACCATATATGGGAACATTATGGTTAAACTCTTTGAACTCTGCAATAGAAAAGGTCCACCAGTGCCTACATTGGTATTTTTGTTTATTGTGATGCAATTTTGTGAAGTATCTTCAAATGCTTCATATCTCTAAAGTCTGTACAACTTAAGCCAAAAGGTTATATAGATCAATAAACCATAATAATTAATAAAAGTATTGAAATTGTAAATAAAATACATAAATCAACATGTTTTTTCATCAAATTTACTAAATAAACATATTGATCCAAAAGATTTATGAATGTAGAAACATTATCAAAAATATTTCTCAACACTCCTTAAGTTATTTCATCTATGTAAATTTTTTTGGTTTTGAGATAAGAGAGAAGAGTGCAACCGTGCGTTGTCAATCATTTTTTTGGACCGCACGTCACATTGTGATGATGTCATCAACAGCGGACAACATGCTGGCTCAAAAGACAAAAGCCTTGGCTTTTTGTAGCAAAAACAATGAATGCTGTAGCTATTATGGTGCTTAAATCTCCTGCACCCACCGCGAGTCAGCCTGTTTAGGACCGCACGTGACGTAACGTAACAACGTCATAAACAGTGTACAACGTGATGACGTGAAAGACAGAAGCCATGGCTTTCTACAGCAAAAAGAATGAATAATCTGGATATTATGGTTCTTATTTAAGATTTAAACAGGATCATGTAAACCTGCCAGCTTTCAGAGGGTTAAGGCAGTTTGACGATTATATGAACTAAATAAAAACTGACGTGGAGCTTTAATCCGTCTCCTCGATTTTTTTTGTTTTATAGCTGCTATTCTCTTTGCGTGTGTGTTCACTTCTACATCTGACACGCTGAGATAAAAGTCAAATAAAACACCACCGTGTCACACTAACCTCAAGCGGATACGAACAAGCAGAAATACATTTCAGCTTTTTAACGCACCACGTTTTTGATGACTGGATTCATGTATCATTTATTTTCATCTTTAGAAATCCATCAGCGTGGGACAAAGAAGTTGCTTTTTCAAACACTTCGCCATCAGACAAGCGAGCCTGAGGGCTTCATTGTCAGCACCGGCACAAAGAGAGAGCTCTGCGCTGGCAAAGTGGCATTTCATGATGCACAATGAGGCTCTTTTTAGTTCGCTCTTTTGGTGATTTGCGCCACAATGGTAGAAGAGGCATAGTAGTACACTTTTCAACAGGTTAGCAGCACACTATTCCTGTGTTCTGGTATTTTTATCACTGAAATTAGTTGAGGCACATGCACATAATTCTTTCCAAAATCTCACCTTATATTCGTGTTTTGCTTACCTGCTCCTTTTTTATTATGCATTGTTTAACTATTAGATATATGTAGTTGCACAGAAAAAAAAATCAGAGGATGTTATGATGGCCTAGGGGTCTAAGATGTGTACCGTGTAATTGTAACATCTCTTTGTCTTGTCACTGCTTTTCATCTCTTTACTAGCTACTATCAAAATAAAGGCAAAACCGCTCCAACAACTACTAAAAAATGTTTAAATGTGTACTTATTATGGCAATAATGACAGAACAAATATCTCCCATCTACAGCAGCTGGCCTGTACTGTATGACAGCCTTTCTTTTCCGCAGATTAACTGCCTGTACAGCCGAATGAAAGTCTCAGGTATTATTAGGAACAACTGTTTTCCATCTGCACTAATTTGAGTGACGCACATTGTCAAACTGCGGTCACGCACGACAGATCCACCGCAGTTACCTTGATTCAAGTTTCAACTAGCAGCAGGCTGTATTGAAAAATAACCACAGGAATACTCTACTCTTGTGTGCATCACACTGAGTCATCACTTTACATTCTTTTAGTTTATGTAGCGCAAAGTGTTGGAGCCTGACACACTGGAGACAGTTCAAAGTTTCATGAAAATTGTGAAGATAGACAATTAAAACACTGGACGGGCCGACATGAGCATTTTCAATTTTGGGATTGTCACATTTGATTTTTCAACTTCTTGGCACTTGTTACAACTTTGCCCTTTTCCTTTGCATGATGCTTCTTCACATATTCTATAAACTTTACTGTATTCCTTGACATTGCATGTTTTTGCTTTTATTCTACACAAATGTTACTTAATGTTTCAGGGTATATTTGTATTATTGGATTAAAAATACTAAACCATTTTTCCAATATTTGAACCAGTGTTTTTGGCTAGTATCCAACCGAAAGTCATTAGTGAGGATCGAAAGTGTGAAATTTCAAACTGAGCAGCTGGAGAGAAAATTATTCTATAGGAACCAGAGTTTGGATATTGCATCGGCATCTGTGCACACAAAGACGCTGCGATGGGTGGGATGGCTTACATTACATTTCAAACTTAATTGACAGATAAACATAAAATGTAGGCAAGGATTTTTACAAAAATATCCATTGGCTGTTTGCGCGGAGGTAGCAGAGCATCAGGCGACAGGTAAAATGATGGCTGGGACAAAAACTATTCCTGTGGATTTCACCATCTGCCAGAACTGGACTTTCTACAATTTGACAACAGATAGGGGGACCGTTATTTCAGCCTAATTTCAGCCTAGATAGTAAGTGGTGTGTGTGTGCGTGTGTGCGTGTGTGTGTTTTGACACTGCCACTGAAGAATGGCTTTAGGCGTTATAAATAAGAAATTATGCATAATTTCAGAAAGCAGTGCAGCCGGGCATCTCTACATCTTGCAGGCTATGCTTACTCCAAACACACTGTGCTCCACACCTAATTCTAATTATACGTTATGGGATAAATGCTCTAGCAGATGACATTTTTCTTTTTCAGGCTTTAGACATAGTAGTTATATGCTTTAACCGAATTAGATATGGCCACCCTTGCTGTATTTATCTACAATTAGTCTTTATTGTGCTTATTGAAATTCAAAGTGGATTTGGTGATGAACAGAAAGATTGTGTTAAATGAGGCATAATTTAATTGGATGTGGGTATCCATCCATTTTCTGCCTGTAGGCTGCCTGACAGCATTTTCTTTGGATGTTTACATTAAAGTCACATTATTTTTCCAGTAGACATGAACACATTCCAACAAATACAAAGATCAGATGCTTATATGATGTCATTGATAGTTTAACTTAATTCCACTGTGTATTTTTTGTAGTGTTACAAGGACCCCCTGTGTTAGACTCCTGCCATGACACCAGTGTCCAGATTTCAGTAACTTCATTTAACTCTTTCCCCGCCAGAGTTTTATTAAAGTCAGCGCCAGCATTTTTGATCTTATTCACTAATCTTTCACGACCCTCAGAATATTTTGTACTATAAATATGTAAACAGTTAATATATCAAAAGAAAGATCAGACCTTCTGCTTTTAGAGAAAAAAAAAACATTTGATTTTAGCTTCAACCTTTTTCATTCAAGACCCCAAGACGACTGGCGTTTCTTTTTCAATGTCGGCTTCTGCACAGCTGCTTTCCTCACGTCTCTCTACTTGCGGTTTACTGCTGATCTTCTTCTTCACCCCCCCCCACACACACACACACACACACACAGCGAGAACACAGATTGACGTAAAATCTCGTCAATGGTGAGGAAAGAGGTAAATAGCTCTGCTCTCACCACCAAAACTTCACTAATAAAATCAAGTAAAATGGTGTGAGAAAGGTAGAGCTATTTAGAAAAGTAATCATATTTGGTGTTAATAAATCTATATACTTTGTTTCCAAACAAATTCCCAGTGAAGATTGGTCGACTCTACAGCAATTAGTGAGTCTCTGGTTCCGATTGCCGATATTTAACAGACTGACTGAAAAACAGATCTCAACTAGACAGGCTTACCTTCCTCATACTGCTCCTCTTGGACGTAGGCCTCAGCTCGGTCCTTCAGCACGTTAACGTTCTCCGGGTCCGACTGGAGGACTTCTCCACACACAGAGATCGCTCTGCCGGCCTGCTGGCTCTGCACGCGACACAGAGAAAGCACGTCGGTTAGACGTATTGTTTAATGAAGTCAAACAGTGAATGCACCTCGTGGTAGCAGTAAGAGATCTTACCTGTGCCAACGCATGGCACATGCGCTCCTTGGCAAGGAGAGAGAAATAGTGCACGTTGGGCTCGGTCTTCATCACCGCCTCGTATTTACTCACCGCGTCTTCGTACCTGAAAGAGCAGGAAGCACCGACACCGTCGAAACATGGACCATTGCACCAACAAACATCATGCCGCTCTGTTATTCGCTCTGTTTAAGTCTTGTGAATATATCTTATGAATGTCAAGTATGATGTGACATCCATTCACATTAAGATGGGAGTTGCATGCCGCCTGTTTGTAAGATCAGAAAGTCGGAGAGCTCGAGGGAAAGGAAGCAGTCGTTCTGCAGCTGATGCAATCCCTGCTATTCAGAGAGAATACTATTTTATATTTAAAGGGATTAGGAATCTTAATTGAGATTTTCTTTTTTTCCTGACCGATAGCCGACCTTTGTTAACCGTTCATTAACCGTTAACTACAGCTGAACAATTAATTGGAATTTTAATCGAATTTTAGTGCAATATCCAAATTGCAGGAGGCGCAATATTTGTTAAAGGCAAAATATGTGTTGAAATACCTTCTGAATGAAGTATTGTGCTGCTGCAGAGATGTCTCTGCCTACAAATCATATTGCACAGACAAAAACTGTTTGGTACAGATCCTTGCAAAAAAAAAAAAAAAAAATCACACCATCCTTTTGATAAATTTTTTGATGAAAATGAGAATAAGGATGCAAAAATGATCATTCCCTCCAATTAATTTTCCAGGTTGTGTTGATGTCGAGCTGTATTCTGTCATACTGAGAAGGTGTTTCTAATATTTAGTCGTTGATATAAACGGGGTGTGTGCCACATTAGCCTAGCCTAACATTACCATACTCTGTCAATATTGAATCAGCACTCAACTGCAATTTAAATATACTTTGTGTAATATATATATATGTACAGTTAACGACTATGCCTACTTCAACATGTATATATTTATATACTGTATGCAGCAAAGTGGAGTGGGTTGCTACCAAACTAAATTCCGTTGTGTTTAACATGCAATGACAATAAAGCATCTTTTCATATCGTATCTTATATCATGAATCTTAATCGCAATATCAGTCAAAATAAATGCAATTGGACATTTTTTCCAAATCATTCAGCCTTACAGTTAACCGACAAGCAGGGAACCGAGTCGCAGTTCACCCGTCCAGGAGAGAGAGGCTCGGACTTTCCGCGTCCACGAACAGCTGCGGACTTACGCCACGATTTTGCGTGCATTGTCGTAGACACGTGCAGCCATTGTCCCCGAGTCTCCACCGCTAGTTTAGCTGCGAGGTCGTCAGCTGTGTGTCTGCCTGTCATACTCTGTGTTAGTAGGACGGCCGATTTAATCCGCCAGTCCTCATCGATATAGTGGCATGTGTCACGTAGCTCTCAGCTGTGAGCGCCGTACGGCAGTCGGCCGTGAGAGCCACGAACTTAGCAGAAAAAAAAGAGCGAAATTTAAGCTCTCCAATAAAAGGCACATGTGGTTGCAGTGTTTAATTACTATTTTATTTTTTAAGAATATTTTTAAAAACTGTTTAACTGATTAATCGGTCGGAAATCTTATTGTCCGTTAATGGTTAATAATTAACATATCTAACAGATAAACAACAGAACACACACCTCTGCTCTTGGATGAGTTCCTCTGCAGACTGGATCTGTTTGTTGAGTTTCTTGACCTGCTTGTAATGGCTGTAACACTGTTTGTGATCCGGATCGAGCTTCAGGCACTCACGCACCTCACTGCAGATCAGACGAGAGAAGGAAGGTCAGAATCATTTTCCATATTACCGGATGTATCTGCTACTGTGTATTGCCAATGCACAGGGGATGGACAAAAATAACACTTTAAAATAACAGATTTGAACTATGTGGTCATTTTGAAGCTATAGTTTATATTGTTACCGGTCGTATAAGAAATTTGCTAATGTAGTTTTTCTGTGTTTAGCATGTGTCCTCCACATCTTTTGGTTACATTCAGTATTTTTACAGTGTTAATGATTGGCTTTGTTAGCTACATAGGTAAGTAATAATGCGTATCAGTTAACAGTATGCAGCAGCTATTAAGAATCCAAAAATAATCATTTTTTATGCGACTTTTCAAGGCAACATGAGACAACAAATTGGAAAGATAGGAACTGTTTGTGCATGCAAATATTTATACCATTTACTGCAGGACTATTGCATTGTATTGTGAAATATCTTGTTATTTTGTCCACCTCATCACATAAAAACAAATGCAAGAAATATGCATTTATAAATATCACTTTGTGAATAACCCTCTACACTGATATGAAGCAGAGCTTCAATACACAGCATTTTCAAAGACACTGAGTATATTCATGGATTATGTCAATGTGCAAACATATTTTTGATGTGATCTATTGAATCAGTAATTATCTCATAGTGACACTTTGTTAAATCCTGGTACTTGTCACAGTCTGATACTGATACAGAAAGAAAGCAGTCTGCATGTGGGTCTTACTTGAGGGACATCTCATGGTCTCCAAGATTATAGTAGATGGTGCTGAGTTTGTAGAAAGCCTGGGTATTGTCATTCTTTAACTTGGATGCAGCTTTGAGGTCACTGATGGCTTTCCCCATCTCTCCCATTTGAATAAAACACTCCGCTCGCATCTCTCGAGAGGTCACATCCCAAACGCAGGTCTGTAACAAACGGACAATAACTCTGACAAACCGCAGTGCTACTTACGATGCAAATGCTCTGTAGACTCTGCGCTGATGATAACACGGACCAAGTCATGCTCGCAGGAAAATTAGGCAATGCTGACAAGGAAGGTATCTCACCTCAATGACAGTGTCAAGCTGGGCAGCAGCTGTCACATAATCCTGGCTGTCGAAGCTGCTGTGTGCCTGAGCCACCAGCCGCTGCATTTCATCAGAGTTTGTCAGTTGACTCTCAGCTTCCCTCCCCTCTTTGTCGCTGGGGTTGGACTTCAGCTGGAACATTGCAAGGCAAGACATTACATTGCATGATGCGTATGGTCATGATTGAAGCAGTCTCACTGGGAAAAAGTTAGAGCGACTTAAGAAAATTGTATTCAGTCCTTCGCCAACACATTCCAATAGGGAGCCGAAGGGATGACGCCTTTTTGTGTCAAAGTGTGTTTCCCCCGTCGATTAGTGTTTCCCTCCTGTTAAAATGATGAGGCCTCTGTCCGTGGTTAAAGTTAGGTCATAAGTTTTGGAGCTAGGAGAAACACATCTCGACGGGGAAACTGTCTCCGACAACATCGGCAGGACGGAGATCCCCGGAGACTGATGATAGAGAATAACCTTGTCTTTAGGTTCATAAAATGCACCTGAATATGTAGGATATTACTACAGAGGGCAAGCTCTGATTCTGTCAAAGATTGAAGCAGCTTTTTTGTCTTGAGGCGTCCTGAAAAATAGGCGTTTCAGAGTGGCATGTGAATCTCCCCTTTAAGTGTTTCCTGCTAGCTCAGCTTAGGAAAAAGCGTAATGCATAAATGTGATGCATTAAGCTAGGCCGACATTGTGGACTGCTGAAGCAGCAGGACAGCACGCACCTCTGGCCAGATCCCTCGACATTACACCAGCAAAAATGTTGCCCACGTAAAAAACTGTACAAGCCCAGATGCACGTTGGCCTCTGCTGGGATTGTGGCTCCTCCTTACTCTTTTGAAGGAGGAAGCATCACACTTGATTGTAATTCTACACTTTCTATTCCATAAACACTCCCAGAAAATGACAAACAGGAATACAAGACTAACCACTTCAGCTTCAAGCTTCAAGCTTCAAACTACTGTACATGTAATATAGCTAATGAAAAGTCGAGTGGTTTTCTGTGTGTTCAATACACGGAAATCTAAAGGCAAGGAACTAATGATCAAAACAGGTTTATGAGGCTGCCCTTGGCACAATGCGACACCGACATTCACATCCTACCCGCATGTAGAAGAGGAACCTCATTTTTGCCTGCATGATTACCTCACCTGAGAATACAGCGGCTTTAAGTGGAATCTAAGAATTAACAGTAGATGACAAGGACATTTATGTCTTCTGGGAGTGTTGTGAAACTTCTCTGTGAAATGGTAATTCTAATGGCAAATGCATTAGCGAGCTCCTGTTTTAATCCTTAACGAGCACCTTAAAATGATCCCTGAAGGCCCAAACCAGAGTTCACTGACAATTTAATAATTATCTACATCTTTTAAGATGGCTTATGGATGCAGGGTATCCCTGTTCTCTAGGGTCTTATGTGGCCTATGTGCATCGGTTTTTAATTTCTTTGCTACTTGTTTTCAAACACTTTTAAGTCCATTCACCCCATCAATAACAAAACCTCTCATGTTGGCAACTGCATAGTATAACTGTACAGTATAGTGAAATAAATAATACAAATAAAGAAAAACAAATATTCTTCACAACAGTAAGGCTGTGAATAACTTAAACTATTGCCCTTATTTCAAATCATATTGAAAAAAACATGAAATCTAGTTTTCATAGTTTCACTACAACACCAGGCTGCAGATCAACACTGACACCTCCTGGTGAACTCTGCTTATCTAACAAAATAGTGACTTCCTCTCAGTCTTGTTGTTGTGGAGTTTAAAATTGGACATTGTTATACTTACCACTTTCTTAAAGTCAGTCTCTGCTTCATCTAGTCTCCCCTGCTTCAGTAGGAGATTTCCTCTCTGGAGGCGTGCCTGTTAGGAGACGGAGAGAGGACTTGTTTCACATAAGAGTGCAAATATAGACTTATCATCACAGCTGACATAACTGATTAGTTTCCCAGCATACATGTGCCTAGGGCTGATAATGCTTGCACATGAATTGTATATACAAATATACCCATTTCTTCTTTGTTCTACATATAAGACGAGGAAAAAGCATCTTATAAGGGGTAAAAAACTTAAACTTAAATATACGAGCTTTAGTGTGGCTTACAAAGGTCCACAGGTATGGAATGAGATTGATGACACTATTTGTCTGTCTGCTTTCAAAAAGAGCTTAAAACGGTAAATATTTCTCAAATTGTTGAAGCTTAAATACCCTAAACGGCTGAGGATTTATAAACTAGCTACTCCACTCTGAAATCCATTCAAAATCATACTGTTATTTCCACTTGCCAAATGTTTCTATTTATTATTTATTAATAAATGTATTATTACCTTTTTACTCTAATGTTTAGACTGATGGAATACATGTTTTGGGACCATTTAATCGTTATGGTTAGGGTAGTTAGTTCTCAGGATCATAGGTTGTAAATGTTTCTGTATGATACATGCACTTTTAAAAAATCTAGACAATGTGTTGGTACTTAAAATATATGTTTACTATCTGCTTAGTGTCTGGGCCCATATACACAAGCTTCTGCTAGCTTACCAGGGTGTCCTTTTTCACATATCTCCATTATTGTCTTATGATTGCACTAGTATTGTT
>JAOVVB010063821.1:0-14237 GCA_028570985.1 Heterobranchus longifilis | reverse complement strand
GGCCTAAAAATGACACTAAGCTGCTACAGAATAACCACACAGACCTCTACACACAATAGACTGGTCGGTTATAACTCGTGTTTACACATAAATTAGCTGCTAGCGGATTTATCCTTAAGCCCATAGCTTAGTTCTGACAGAACACCACAGTGAATTTCAGCCAGCTAATGTTGGTAGCAAGAGCAACAAGTTAGCAGACTGCCGAGTCGTCATTGCACCTTTCTCTCCGCTGTGCGTGCGTGCGTGCGTGCATGGAGAAAAACTGCAAATGACAGCACTAAAGACTCACACACTGTGCTGAAATGGAAACACTGCACTCCAAAACATTTTACAGTATGATACGATTCTGTTATTCTACAGTAATATATATATATATATATATAAAGAATATCTGAAACCCAAAATTGAAAACCTGAATACAGGGTTCCTACACAGTATGGAAAAATATGGAATTTGATTGATTGATTGTCTGACAAATCTACATAGAAGTTGAGAAATTTGAGTCTGGAAAAGTATGGCATTTTTTAAATGGAAAATATGTGGGAACCCTGTGAATACCTATATCCGAAAAAAGGCGAATATTCGGGTCCAGCCCTAACCTTTTTTGTTTGTTACAATCTGAATCCACCATTCTGTCTGTCATTTTCTTCCCTTTGTTCATGATCGCATTTTCCTCAAACTGTGTCAGTAGTCCCTCAACCCTGCGTGGGTGTTTAATCCTGTCAGGACACGGCAGTCATATTTAATCGCCACTTCTCGCCTCAAGCTGACGCACATCTGAGATTATGTTACTAGGTAACCCCCGTGACGTCGCTTCTCAGATGTTAATGTACACCTGTGTCATCAGTTTGTGACAGTGTCAGTAATGCGTTTTTGGCTGCAGGGGTTGCCAGCGGAGCATACGACTGCTCTCTCCGTGCTTTTTTTCGGGGGCCGTGCGTACCCGCAGCCACGCTCTTTAACACACTTCAGCACCCCCCCCTTTTTTTTTTTTTCCACCCGTCATCTTTGACGTGACATGGCGCCCTGAGGGGTGAAAGACAAATTGAGGAAGGCTTATTAAATGTATATGCAGCTCAATAATTAACTCGAGGCAATTTGCAGGAATCTCTGGGATCAGCAGAACTTGCCTGCACCTCAGCAGGGTTTATTGCAATCATTAAGTTTCCCCTACACCGGGGGAGAATTAACAGCAGAGTGGGGGGGGTTAGGGGTTCGGAGACTGTGTGCGCGTTTTTGCGTGCGTGTGCGACCACATGTGCTAAGGATTTTTGGATCATTCTATTAAACGGGTGTCACAGATTTGACAGTCTGTTGGGTGCCTGTGCTCCTGTTGAGCCGGGTAGTAGAAACTCTTAATGTACTTTAACACCGGCAAAGTGATGGAGGCAACCCCATTAAGTATTACTGGAGGGTAACTCCCATAGCAATCAAGCTCCCATTTCTTAATCATATGCCAAAATGCCTTTTATAATAACACATTTTAATTGATTGGCTTGGGAGACATGTCACTGTAAGTAAGCAGGAGAGTTAGTTTTGGAAGCCCTTTTAAAATGGCGGTCCATTAACCAACTGTAGCTCAGTCAGGGTTTTTTTTTTTTTTTTTTTTCATTGACGGGCCCCAGTCTCCTTGTTTTGACTGCAGGGTAATGCGTCTCAGGGCCTCTTGCATCTTATTTATTAATCAAAGGCTGAAAGGTGTGCCACAATTATTCAGACTGCGTGCCAACGTGAGGTTAGAAGCCGTTTGGCGCGGTGAAAAACGGCTGATGATTCAGAATATATTTCCCCCGTCAGCATAAATGGCGCAGTCAAAACTTGGGTCTCCTGCCAGATTTCCCCCTGTCTATTTAACAGTTTCTGAGTCTGAGAGGGGTAAAAAAAAGAAAAATCTTTCATCTCATCAGCAACAATAACGTATGGGCCGGATGGGGTCGGGAAATTAAAAGTGACCCTATCTGGGAGAAAAAAAGACCTTATTGCCTAATCCACACATACACAGGTATTTTGACAACTGGGGGTTTTCTCTCCTTTGTTAAAAAAAATTCCATCCACACAACCACCATCAATTTCGTCCATATGTAAATGCATAAACACAATTGAAGCGCTGTCGAGAGCACGCCAATATAACCTTAACTCTGAAGCCATGTTGGCCAATCACAAGCCTGAAAACAAGACTAGGTTGAAACCTAGTATATGGCTGGACCGTGTATTGTCAATGTGCTTAGTTGTGGCCAAGTTATTACAGGGATAGTCCGTGTCTATAATGTGTAATCTGTAGCGGTCCCAGTAATATTTGTTTGTTGTGTACTGAACTCACTGTAGCTCTGAATCATTTAATCAACAGCCAATGGAGAAGCTCCACTGTCATCATCAACCATGTTGACCAATGGTATAACTGACACCAACTTAGGCACTCACTCAGTGACAGACTTTCCCACTTTTAGGGTTGGCTCCCCAGCTTTGCTGCGGTCCAGCCAAAAAAGCTATTCCCTTAACGGCGCATCGATCGCTCCGTAGCTCATTCTGACTCCTCTGTTCTTCAATATAGTGGAAGAGTAACTGTACATTTATGTGTAGACATGTAAAAAAAAGTCCTGTTAGCAGGTTAGAACCAGCACTGTTTTGGCTATGTCCGAAATTTGGCGATTAACAGCGCACGCTCTGACGTTACTAGCCAAAAACTCTTTCCGAAAAGATCAGTTTTCAGTGACCTACTGTTCAGAATTAACAGTTTCTCCTGCCAGATTTGTCTATTTAACAGTTTCTGAATACTCAAACTGTGACTTCTAGATTGCTTTACTAAGATAAAAAATAAATCTCAAGGATTCTCAAGTTTATCAGCCTGCAGATTGCTCTTCACGGTAAATGATTTGTACACAGAATATAGCCATTACGCTGAAGTTTTTTTTATTTTTTACCTTGCTGTCATTTCTGATAAAATAGGAACATCTTAAGCTCATATGTCACCCGGTATTACAAGGATTGATCCGAACAGTATGGTGAGGCTGCGTTCGACTCATATTACAATATAGCAAAAGCGCCTGAACCCGCGGTGACATTAATTCATGCTGGGTTAAATGCTTACTCTGTAATGCCGAGGGGGAAAGGCCTTGCAGATTACAGCAAATGAAATATGGTGCTTATTGATGTGTAGTACATCATTCAGAATGTGATCATCATAATCTGTTTCTCGCACACTCCATCTTTCTCCTTTTCTTCCAGCCCCCTCTCCGTGCAAGTATTGCATCCATCTCTTTCAACCCTCTCCCCTCTCTTCAGTGTCCCTCCCTGCTTTGTATCTCTTTTTTTTTTTTTTCTTTCTGATTTCGCTTTCACTCAATCCTACTTCGTCTCCTTCGCCGCCAACTACCCCACTCGCCCTGTCCTCGTCGGTCCCTCGGTCTCTAACCTTTTTCACCTTCTTGTTTACAGGTCAGAGGAGGCCAATAAGGCCTTTTCGGCTGCAGTGCAGATGCACGACGTCCTGGTGAAGGCCTGGGCCATGTGGGGCGACTACCTGGAGAACATCTTCGTCAAGGACCGCCAGCTCCACCTGGGAGTGTCCGCCATCACCTGCTACCTCCACGCCTGCCGGCACCAAAACGAGAGCAAGTCCCGCAAATACCTAGCAAAGGTGATAAGAGAACTTTTGTGTGATTTCTAACGATGTAACGATACCAAAAACTCACGGTACATCGCGATAAAAAGTCCTCTGCATGATATTTATCTATTTAGCGATATTATCTTGTGATGCTGTCGGATGTACGTTAGTTTATTTTAGTTTATTTTATTTAGTTTACAGAAAGGACACTGGGTGCACCAGATTTAGCAAGAAGCTAATTCCCATCTGTAGTCCTTAAACATCAAACAATACAATACACAATTATTCAATACACAATGTGAAGAGCAGCACGAAAAAAACCCCAATAAATACAGACATTATTCACATTAAGTACCCTAAAATGCGGTATAAAACACAGAATAGGTACACAGTAAAGTGCCTCATTAAAGTGCTAGATAACTGTGAAGTATGTACACAGTAAAAGTGCCACAGCGCTACACAGTAGCTTGATAATTTACGTAACACACTACATGCCCTACAGTATAATTTCGAGATAAGTTACACACCGTCCTCGTCTTATACACAACTCTCTCTGGTACTGTCGAACCCACAAGCGTATCATCCAGCTCCCGACGTTTAATTCGCTGTCCAGCGGGACCGATCGCACGCTAGCTTGTTAGCTCGTTGTGCTAACCTCAGTACATGTTGCTAACGACGTACGGCTAAAAGTTTTCCGACGCTATAGGGAGTCATCGTGACTAACAACCACTCCCACACCTATAAAACCAGTAGCCTCAATCAGGCCTTTTGTTTAGATAGGGTCACTTGTAATTCCCTAGTTTCCAGCCCGTACATTATTGTTGCTGATGGTGATAAAAACATTTTTTTTTACCCCTCTCAGCCAGTGGTACAGAGAGTAGTAATTTGATTGATTACAGTCCAGCGGTAGACGGTGTGGATGAGATTTCCACGGCAGATCGATGGCGGAGTGAAGGCCATCCTCTGGCATTGGGTGGGGGGGTTAACATACTAATGGCCTCCCCTGATACTCCGATCTCATGACCCTCTACACGGACTGACCTTTCTCTAACAGTCAGACCAATACTACCATACTTACCAGTTAAGTAAGCCCTGTGTGGGAGGTAAAGAGGTGGGAGTCCTCGCTAACAAGCACCCCACCTTCTTACACGGACACACACCAGCTCATTTAATGCAGTCCTTCCAGAGGTTAGCAGAGAAAGACATCTGTTTACTCTTACTGTATATACAGACCAGCAACATCAAATCAGATGATCACAGCACAAAATGTAAGAAAATCTTGGCACATTTATGTCAATTCTGCATTTTGGTAAGTTTCTGCTCCATTTAAACAAACTGTATCTTTTTCTCTTTATTTATTAGTGAGCTGGAGGGGGCTGAGAGATTGTAAAAAATGTACTCTGCTTTCAAAGAGCCACAAGAGACTCAGATTAGAGAGACTCCAAAAAGAGAGCAAAAGACCAGCTACCTCTATGTGTCAGACTGGATAAATAATAAATATGCTCTACGAATTGGCGTGGGAGGCACACCCACGCTCACTAATACTACAGTATATAAGCTGTATTCTAACATTAACTTATAGCCATATTGGAAAAGTGTGCTAAACCCCCAAATCCAATGAGCATGTTCCAAAAAAGTCGAAAAAGGTAGCACATTTCACTTGTTTATTTGGCTCTCATTTGACCAATTTTAAAGAGTAAAAAAAAACAAAAAAACATAGAAAATCAATGTTGATAGTGTGGTGGGTCGCCACAAATAAATCAATGTGTGGGAAACACAGTGGTCTTGTCATCAGGGCTGCCCTCTCTTAATCGATTAATCGACTAATCGATCGTTTCAGTCTTAGACGATTAGTCGTTTTTTATGCTTTTTTTCATGCTGAATGAATTATTTCCAAGAAACCTTTGAGCACATCCCTGGTAAACACAAGATTTAAAGTGGTGCTTTTGCAGGATTCTTTGCGGAGAAACTTTACAGATCTGTCGATTAAATCAACTAATCGATTAGTCGACAAAAGACTGAGAATTTCTTTAGCCGAGGACAACCCCACTTGTCACGTCCAGTGTTAGCGTTAGACATTACTGTCATCATCTGTTGTAATAATGGCTGCCACCAGCTTCACATTCCAATTAGATGTTTTTCTTGTCTCCCCCCCTCTCCCCCCTTTTCGATATTGCGCTGCCAAGCCTGGTTGGCAGTGCTTAGCCCTGATGGGTGCAGTGAGATGACCAGTCATTATCAGTAATTATACACAATCTGTGGACCCCGGGTTGGCTCGGTGAGGAGAGCCTGGGGGGGTTGAGTGGGGTTAATGTCTTCATCATAATGTAGACGCACACGCGAGCAGACCAGGGGGGGCGAGGAGAGATCACCTCCACACTGGCTCAGCTTTGATCATGGCAACGATTGCCAAGATGCACTCGTCGGTCGCTCCGCCGCCCCTCTCCTGCTGCGAACGGACCCGGGGAAAAAACAGCACGGGGGTGATTAATGATAGAGACCTTACCTCTTGCAACTCGGTGTCGAAAAAGTAGTTACTTTATTGTCAAATTATGGGAACCGAGTGTTGCGTTTAGTTTGTTGTTGTTCCTTCTTTCCCGACCCGTCTCCGCCATTCCTTTCTCACGTTCCTCGTCTTTCATCCGTAGGTGTTGTGGCTCCTCAGTTTCGATGACAAGAACACCCTGGCTGACGCCGTGGACAAGTACTGCATTGGAGTCCCGCCCATCCAGTGGTTGGCATGGATACCGCAGCTTCTGACCTGCCTGGTTGGTTCAGAAGGCAAACCTCTGCTCAACTTAATCAGCCAGGTGAGGCCTTTTTTTTTTTTTTTTTTTTTCCCCCCCTATCCCACAGCCAGATCTAGATCCTCACTGAGCTTAAACCAGACATGCTCTTGGCCTCTGTTTTCAACTCTTTATCAATGAAAACACATGTTAGCAAATACAACAGCTTTGTCAAATAATCTTACCGTTTAAAACAATCTCCTCCCTCCCCCGTCGTCGCTTTTTCCATTTCGTCGTCTCGTGTCTGGATGTCTGCTCCGCCCATCAGTCATTCATTTTTTTCTCTCTCTCTCTCTTTCTCTCTCTTGGCTTCTTTCATCCATTCGGGGCAGCACATCTGGCTGGTGTGTGTGCATTAGTGCTCATGCACGTCTTTCTAATCAAGATAAATTAACTGCATTCACGCCAAAGTGGCCCCTCTCCTGCTTCCTATTTACCAAATTAAGCATTCAGATTCTCTCACTGTCCCCTTTTACAGCGATTTATTGGCTTTCACAAGTCCCCGGTGAATTGGTTTTTAAATTATTTGTTCAAGAAATTATTATAAAGTTAATATCGTACGCATTCCGCACTGCGGGAACAGAGCTAGTAATTAAACCGAGGACTAATTTGCTTTGCTTAATGGAGTATTATTTCCGCACAATTTGAAGAGGGTGATCTTCAAAGAGTAGTGTGCTATAACAAACAGCCATCTTCTCAGCAGAGCAGGGATATTGTATAGAGGATATGAGAGAGAGAGAGAGTGTGTGTGTGTGTGTGTGTGTCTGTGTGTGTGTGTGTGTGGAGGAGGATAAAGAGAAGAGAGGAGGGGAGAGACGGGCTTTTAGAATACAAGTGGGCAGTGTAAGAGATTGATGTAGTATCATGGAAAGACAGACAAAGTGTGTGATGATTACTTTGGGAATCCTCTCTACTTTTTAGCGTGCAGATAAAGAGGAAACATCACACTGATGGTTTGTTGTTAAGCTCATTAACAAGCTGGCTTAGTGCAAGTTAGCTCTTGAATAAATGAGCACAGCGGTAGAAGCATACTGAATCGTTTGCATTCACGTTTTTATCTTGGGTTTTTATACAACGTGCTAATCTTGTTAGGTGTTTGATCCATCTAGAGGACATTTAAACAGGACACATGCGTGTCACGATTTCGATTCTGAATTGAAATGAGGTTTCAGTTTCGATCATCGAAATCAAAAGCAGGATTGGCGATTCTCTCTGTATTATTTTTCTTTCCCCACCTCCGTCTACTTGTCCAAAGAAAAAAAAAAAGAACACTTCATAGCGTAGCTTACCAACTGGTACCATGCAGCTAAAGACACAGCGACTGTTAGCTTACCAGTAATCTGCAGCTGCACTTTTTGAGACACCACGGCCACTGCCGGAGATGACGGAGAAAAAACAGAACTGGAAAATGCTCCTGCTTCCCTGAAGTCACTGGTGATCCGGTAATCCGTGTGGACTTGTAAATTGATGGTGCATTCAAGTGCACCTCGTAAACTCTGAGAAACTCAAAAGTACCCTTCTGTCATCTAGTGGCTCTTCTTTTTGTTTGTGTTTAACAGTTTCTTTCTAATTAACTGGTGAATTAAGTTATTATTATGTTATAAATACATTATTTAAATTTGACCATATGAAGGTTATATCACACTTGATTCTTTTTAAAGAAGAATTTGGGAATTTAAATGACAGGTGTCAGCTCTGTTGATCTTAACGAATCCAGACTTGATAGTCTAACAAGGCCATAGCCGTCAGTGCTGGGAAAAAAATCAAAAGTCAAATCAAATAGTGGATTTGGAGAATGAATTGTAGGCATATTATTGGAAATGTGGCAATTTTTTTTTTTTTTTAATTAAAAGGTGGGCTACTCTGCCTTTGCATTGTCTGTAAAATAATAAGAGGCCATGTAAAGGAAAAAGGCCTTAACTTCCTTTAGATTTATTTTATTGATATACTGTACTCTAATAATTATGATTACATTTCTCCAGAATTTTTCGTAGATAAGGCAAACACAACCCACTATTTTCAACAGAAAAAGACAGGGGACACAGGATATTCATCCACATAATAGACAAGAATGTTATTGGTCCAAAAATGACATTTTTGACCAAAATGAAGTTAAGGTCTTTTGCCGTTGCACGGCAGCACAGTTGTTACAAGGTTTAAAGCAGCGACCTCTCAGCTACAGTCGTACATAAACCATGTATATGAATGGATGTCAATGGGTGACTGCAGAGGTTTTCTATCTTATGGAGATCCAGTCCTCCCTTTGGTCTCCCTCGTCACCCTGTAATGAGGGAAGGGTAAAAGGTTGACACCCTTTTCTTCATCCCCTTTTTTTTTTATGTCGAGAGAAAACCGCATTTTAATGCATGGCAGTCTTTGTCTCTGCCGCCCGTCTGAATTATTTAGAGTTTCTCTGCGGCGGCGGGATGTTTAAAAACGTATGCTGAAATATTGATGAAGGTGAGGAGAAGAGCGCCTGGGGGCAGGCGGGAAGATGAATCAGAAGTTAACAGAGTATCTCAACACCCCTCCCCACGCGGGCTCCCACCCTCCCCCGTGTCTCCCACCACTCGCCCCCCCTTCCCCTCGGACCACCTCTGCTTCGCCAAAATATGACATTTCTTATCTCCCCATTAGCGGGATGATGTCTGGTACCTCCTCTTCCTCTCTGCCTTCCTTCCTCTTTCATCTTTAATGCTGCTGTTAGCTGCCACTTAGAGCTCCCTCTCCCCGTTACTCCCGAATCTCGTCCTTCACCTCTCATCTCAATAGTGCCTTTTTCACTCGAAATCCGTCTTTTTTTCTCTCTGTTTCTGAGCACAATCACGAAAATTAGGGTTGCAACTATTTTTCACTGTCGATTAATCGATTAGTTATTTGCAGGGCCGGATTAAATGGATAGATTACACTAATTACTTTTAACTGCCACATGATTATTTAGCTGGGTATATATTTTAGCATATGTATTTATATTTTGGGTTTTGGACAAAACAAGACATTTAAAGACATCACATTGGACTTCGAGAAACTGGGATGGACATTATTCACAATTTTAGAAAATAATCGGCAGACAATCGACAATTGTTTGCAGCCCTACTGTCATGGAGGTGGAGATTGTTTTTTATATCTTACAAAATGACTCAAAATCAATTATCAAAATAGTGAATCTTTGCAGCTGTAGCGAAAATGAAACCTTTAAATATATAAAAAATATAAAATGTAAAAAATAATATGAGCGATTAAGAGAAGGCAGTGTGTAAACATTTGCAGAATACTGTATATGTACACATAGAGTGTGCATATATGTGCCTATATTCAACTTAATAAATCTGCAGTGGTGTGTAGCGGAACAGATATGGGTTTATACATTTCTGCAGATTTTCAGGACTGTGGCTTTTTGTACTGGAAGCAGTAGTACCAGTCCACACACAACAACATACACTATTTCTTACTATTGTATATATATATATATATTTCCTATGTACATATTATTTTATGCTGCTATTTAGAGGGCATTGCTGCCAAACTAATTTCCGTTGTGTTTTATTATGCAATGACAAATAAAGTATCTTATCTTACAATATACACATCTTTCGAAACACACAGGCAGGTCAGGCAGCAGATAAACACATGTGGGTCGATACGAGGAAACCGCTTTCATACAAATAGCCGTGGTCGAGTCTGCTGTACCTTAGCCACAGAAGAGCAGTTAAAACCTTGTGGTGGTGGCTGAAGGTGCTCCGTGGCTGCATTATCTCACCGCTGAGGAAACGGAAAGTGTTTTCCTAGATGTACTTCAATTTGAAAACAGTTTTTCGTTCTTCCCTTTTGTATCGTCTGCAGGCTGTCGAGGCTTAGACCTACAACAGCAGCAGCAGCCTCTTTCACCACTTAGTTAATCCTATCTGTCTCCCCCCCCCCCCTGCCTTTGGTGCTGCCTTTACAGCACACCGCCGCCGACCCGACTGTCCGTGTCGACTCGTGAGCTACGAGTTCTGAAAGATGCGAGCCTCTTGAAGAATTTGGTATCTGTCGAGATCTGAAACGGCTCTTTTAGTAGCCCACTCTAAGGAGAACTACCGTGTGTTCTAGTTAGCTGTGGGCCGGCCCATTCCCACCCTTGGCAGCTTTAAACCTGAGCTTGTGTAATCTTGATTTGTGCGGTTTGAGAATCCCTCTGATAGACCTGAGCTACTGTAGATGTCAGAGAAACGTGGACAGAGTCGGAGAAAGATTAGAGGTTCCAAAATCCATTTAGCCTTAGGCTGAAGTATGAAAAAAAAGCTTCTTCTCTTTCTTTCTCCGTCTCTCTCCTGTACGACCCTCCACCACCACCACCACCACCACCATCCATCCTCGACCCACTTTTAGTCCTATTGAACTCAGTTTTGTTGTTGAGATGTGGAGGTATCCCTTTCTGCCCTGCAGGCGTATAGAGGGTCTTGAAGGGATCAAGTAGCTATGAAATTGCAGCCTATGAAATTGTGCCCCGAGACCTGAGAGAACCTCGTGGTTTGGTCTTCCACCAATATCCAATAGGCCTAAAGCCAGGCTCGCAGATCTCTCACACCTAGAATGTCATGAAACAATCTGGGTTTTTTTTTTACAATCTGCATATTGTTCTTGCACTTTCAGTCAATCATTTCTGTCAGTTTTGATATCAGTCTACTAGGGCTGCCCTCTCTTAGTTGATTAATCGAATAATCGGTTGTTTTGGTCTTAGTCGACTAAGATTTCTTTCTGTCATTTTTCATGCTTTTTTCATGCTGAATGACTTATTTCCAAGAAACTTATGAGCACATCTCTGGTAAACACAAGCTTTAAAGTGGTGCTTTTGCAGGATTCTTTGTGGAGATCTGTTGATTAAATCAACTAATCGATTAGTCGACAAAAACCACTGGCTTGATTTTCATAAAACTTGGTGGAAGGATGTAGCATTGGCCAAATTTTATGAGCCGGATACAATAATTATTTTTCGAACATTGGGACATGTGTGCTGCATTCATGCGATGTAGGAATAATCGGAAAAATCTGATCCATTTCCTTTGCTCATTGTTGTCACGCAAATACTGGAAACTGCTATCGTCCGTGTTGTTTCCACCTGACGACTTAAAGCTCATGAACTCACAGTCACGTGACTTCCCAACCCAGGAAATGGGACCATCCGAGGAGTACCTGAATGCACCATTGGCCTTGGCGGAGGAATGCCTTTCTAGTTTATAGATGTTACTCTCAGATTATATGAATGTTAAAAAATAAACAGTCCTTTAAGACCACCGCCGTTGGAAATGTTCAAAAAAGATAATCTTTGGGTAGAGTGTGTTTTACCTCTGCTTATCGTTTAAAAAAAAACAACTGTATTCTCGCCTCTGCAGAAGTTTAGTTTGTCACAGCTCATGTTCTACCTTTAGGCGCTCTCTTTGTGCAGTCACAGTGATAGCCAAATGTCACACACACAAATATATCAGTGTGGAGCTGAGTACCTCTCTCATTTAAAGGGCGATTCCTTCTGTGTGCGATGTGTCGCGGTGGTCGCCCTCTCATGTATTAGAATGTCATTTGGTGGAATTGGGATGGTAGCCACATAAAGGAGGCGTTTGAGAATTTGTTCCGATTTTAATGCACGATTTCCATCTTGCCATCTGAGCTTGCAGCACTACATGAATGGATGATAAATGAAAGAAACTCACAGTGGGTGAATTTGCCTTTACTTATCAAGTGTGTTGGTTTGTGCATCATTTTCAAAAAAAGGAAGACTGACCTGCCATATTCTGTCACATTATAAAGTGAATTGTACACAGCGAGAGACCCTCAACTACAAATCCAAACTCCCCTAGTGTCCCCGGCAATTTACACAGGAGACCCAGGTAGGGGTTCAGTAAGGGTTAATGCCCGACGAGGTCCATTATCAGGTTTTAATGGACGATGGCGAGGCCAGAACACAGGGGCAGTGGACTTGTTTGTGTGTTACAGTCGCCATCCTGTGGTGTTCTGAAGGACTACACTTAGTGTGTAAATATAGCTAACTTAGCTTAATGTGCTGCGATAAACGAACACGGAGCCTTTGCGTCCCTGTTGCTATGGTTACTCATTTAGCACATTGATTTAGAACAGCGAACACACAGTTTCACATGAACTACTTAGTAGGTCTTCATTAACACATTTTAACGGACACCCTGCGGCCAATCAGAATTGAGTATTCACACAGACCATGGTATAATTGCATGTAATTACCGTTAACAGCTTTAAATCAGTAGCCAATCAATGAGCAAGAAAACACACTCTCCGCTACTTCCCAGCCATCGTAACGAGGCGAAAACACCTCAGCGAGACCGATCGGTCAAGTAGAAAAAAAAACTTAGCGGGTTAGATAGTAAGGCACGACCGCCGGGAAATAAAGTTGGTTACTTACCTGCAAAAGTCCAATGCTTTGGTCGCTGTTTGGGCAAAACTCCCGGCGGAGATGAACACCGGCTATGCAGCCTCTGGAGGACGAAATCGTAGCTGTAACCGATGGATGTTGAGCAGCTACTAGCACAGGCAGTAAAGCGCTGATGCTAGCTAAGGTAGCTTGATTTTTTTGTAAACATTGATTCTAAACATTTTTAGTGAATACAGAGCTCGCTAACTGAATCCTCTCGTCTCAGTGAACTGTGACCTGAGACAGATATATAAATTATACAGCGCGCTGAATTCACCTGCCGCATTACTTATCAAAGGAACCCCACTCCGCCAAGTATCGAGGTGATTTTGCAACGTGTTTAAAAGTCGAAAAAAATCTCCTTGAAATGTCCTGACTTCAACCATTAAGCCTTCCAATGTTGTCAGTGACTTTTTCTTGAAAGTCTTGAGGGCAATTTCATCATCAGTCTCATTCACTTTTGTAATTCAGCCATGGCGGTGTTTTAACTTCCCTAACTCCCCCGACTCAAAGCTTCAAACACTCCCGCTGTTACAGCAGAGGTCTCTGGCTGTATCAGTGTGATCTCTCTCTCTCTCTCCCCCCCCTCCCTCACACACATGCACAAACCCTCTCTCTCCACCTCCTCCCTCTCCACCTCTCTCCTTTTTTGCGGTCCTGAGGGGGAGTCTTTGAAATGTAATCTGTGACCCTCTTTTATCTGCTAGGTGGGACGAGTGTACCCCCAGGCTGTCTACTTCCCCATCCGCACCCTTTACCTGACGCTCAAGATCGAGCAGAGGGAGCGCTACAAAAGTGGTAAGTAAACGTGGCTGGAGTGTGTTGCCTCTTTACCACATCTCTGAACATTAAACGCCTGTTTCTACTTCTACCAGTTATTAAATGTAAAGGTGCCTATGGGGGAAGAAAATGTGTTTATATACTCTGTGACAAATACCTTCCCTTAGCGGTTTACTGAAAGCAGCAGAAACATGACGTTATCGCATATTTTCCTCATATCGTGCAGCCCTAGAAAAAAAAACACAGAAAATTGAACCTGTTCCGAAAATTTTAATGACGGACAAAAGTTTCGGAGTCTGTGTGTAAACGTGATTGACACAGTTTGGTCGTATTTATTTTAAAACGTGCGATAAATTTGAACAAAAAAATGCGGACTCGGTGCGCAAAGGCCTTTACTCTGGACCCCACAATCGCGACGTTTTTCTAATAGGACGGCACGATATGAGGAAAATATGCAATATGCAATAACATTGTTGAACACTGCGATAACGATATTACTTGCGATAAATAAACACTTTATCAGTATATCAGTTCTGCCTTTCGCTGCCTTCAGTATTCTGCTGAAATACAACAAATTGGGAAGTTATTTCTGACATTTTATTGAAAAAATTTAACATTTAATTGAACACAAAAGGCACCATTTAAA
>JAOVVB010063801.1:0-14237 GCA_028570985.1 Heterobranchus longifilis | reverse complement strand
GCTGAATATAAATAAATGATGCATGGTTCTGCTGCACTGCTATCAAAGCATGGACAAGTTTGTGACAAGACTGTCAGGTAAATGTAAAGCAGAGACAAAAAAAATATGACGAGGCATAAAAATTGGCACACTGAAGTTGCAGTTCTGTATTAATTACACACAATGTTTCAAATAAATTCCATAGAAGTCTGCAAGCAAAGGACGTGTCTAAGAGTGTGGTTATGTGGGTGCATTGCGGGGGGGGCTTGGAAATATTTTTATCGACAAAAGGGGGCCCTTGCAAAGAAAGTCTGGGAACCACTGGCCTAGACTGAGACTGCTGTGCCCGCTGTACCTACGTGACTGACCAATGGGTTTCCTTGTTTATTGACAAGGTAATAAAAGTCCCAGTTCAAGAAGACTCGCAACACTATTAGCTCCCAGTATTTAATAAATCGTTAAAAAAGTGCAACGTTTCGAGCACTGCGGCTAATGGTAATAAAAGTCCACACAGAAATCTGAGTGAGTGTCGGTCCTTGTCTCACACAACACAGACTGGAGAAGAGTTACAATGGTTACACAGGATTGTTGTATTGTTAAGTCATTCATGCTCAAATTATGGCTTTGTTTTCATGTCAGCTGTGGTTCGTCTAGATTTGGCAGCAAAACAGAAAAATATGTCACAAATTGTTAATACAATGGTGAGTTGTGTCAATTTGTTTTACAGTGAAACTGAAGTGGAAAAATGCCAAAGCTTTTAAAATATTATACCATTTGTTACACTAACATTACACCCATTACACCACATGTTGACAGTTTAATGGTCAATCACTGGGGACAGTGTCCTGCCTCAAACAGCTGGCAGTAAATGGCACATCTGGCTCCTAATTCAGCAGTAAGAAGCAGAGCCCTCAGTTGAACCAGCAGTCGCCAGCCAACGTGAGCTAACCGCATCTTGTTCCGTGTGTGAATTTGACAGAGAGATAATTTGCCTCTGTATTTTCAGACCTGATGTTGTAATGAAGTGGACTGAGACTGTGTTTGTGTGCAGTTTGTACGCATTTTCATTTGTGGAATGGAGGTTCCTTCACTTTGTTGTTTGTAACTCACACAGAGCAGATATTTTATTGTCTTAGACCACATGAGTACAAGCTTTAAAGTTGTGTAATAATTACTGAAAATATTGGGCAATACTGGAGGAGCCAGGATCCCAGATCCCATGTGTCTCTCCTCTGTTAGCTTGTATAGATATGTAGTATTTCATTGTTCCTGCCTCAGTCTCTCTAAATCTGAGGATTTAAAAAAAATGTGTGGCAAAGGTTGCACAACCTCCCAGCAAGATGTGTTTCTGATAAAAACCAACAGGCCAAGTCAGTTCAGCCAAGGCTTATGTAGATGCTCCAGCAGTTTCATTCTGGGCGTATGATGGATGTTGGCCTGTGCACATGAATTCCACATTAGCACATGAACTCTAAAGCGAGGTTGACAGATTCAACTGTTGAATAAATCCCCTCGCCTGCACGAACATGGGGCACATTTTTTGCTGCTAAAGTGTTCAACATCCACCCACTTTGATTGTTATCACATGATTTAATGCGCTGTTAACATGCTTATCACCCTGATACATATGGGTCAGTAGGGGTCAGCTTCCCACACTAGAAGGTCCAGAAGGCTCTTATTAGCGTACTGAATGGGGCTGATACCGGCCAATTCAATGCAGGCTGATAACAAGTTCGGTAGGTTTCGGATTCACTTTAACTAAACATAAAAACATCTACATTTCTGTGACTTTCGTTTAGGCACAGAAAACAGAAAAAAACATCATGGTTTGGATTCAAAATTATGTTAAAATGTTGTTTCAACCGGGACGCAAACTCCAGTCTCCCGCATGAAAGTCCTGTGTTTTACGCTCTTTATACGTCATCATCTTCCACCAACATTCATCGTCAATACAGTAGGCTGTCAGCCCATTCAATATGCTAATAACCGCCTTCTGAACCTTCTGCAGGGCCAGCATGCCCCTACTGACCCATATGTATCAGGATCACCGATATCAGCACAATCAATCATGTGACAACATCAGAATCTCCTGTCGTCTGTGTGTGAGTTTTGTGCTGGCTGTGTAAGGACATGCACATGTGTTGTTATACGACGTTGACAGGCTAATTTTCAAAGTAAAATGAGCTGTTGCTGAAAACAATATTGTATTCGAAGGCTGGCGGCTGACAGAAGCAGTTGACAGTTTGACATGTTCATTCAGTTTTTGTTGGCGGTCTCAAAATCACTTCCTTTTTCAGACATTTTAACAGACATACTGAGCAGCTAACAGTCACGTAAAGCAGCAACACATGTAGTCAGCGATCTGATTGGAACAGAGGAGGCGATCAGACAGACAGCCCAGGGAGAGGTGGCGCCTGTCATGTGGAATGGATCTCATTAAAAGTGTGCCCCAGGTCACACTTTGATGGACAGGGAGACGTCAGTCATCTGCCAACTAGATTAACAGGGACAGAAGCCCCCCGTCCTTCCTCTCTGCCCCCTGAGAGCCCACAGCATACCAAGTGGGTCCAAGCAGACGATTGTGCGTGCCCCGCAGCCTCCGTCAAACCTCTCACCTTCAGCTTGCCAATCACAGAAACAAACGAGCATATCCACCACAAATCCAAAGGAAAAAAAAAAAAAACACCTGCCTTTTGACACAGCGGGTGTTTTTTCCTGGTGAGTCTGTAGCAGACCTTTTCTTTTCCACCTTTTCCCTGGTGTATCAGCTTGTTTTGCAGTCTCAAAGGCCAAGTCTTCTCTGCTCTATACTGCTATATATATGACAATCCAAACACCTAATTCACATCTAAATCTAAAGCTTTCCTTCCCACAGGTTCACTAAATTGATTTAATGCTGTAACCATCAACATTTTTGTGTACAGTCAATCTGTGCATATTTTGGTACTCTCTATCACTGAAATACAGTACGACTTATTCAACTCACACATTTTGATATTTGTGAGGTTTTATGTGAATCATCTTCTGATGCATTCAACATTTTTGGCACCAGGAACAGTGGTTTGGTCCGAACAAAGACCACGATCTCTGTAAACTGACCAGAAAAACATGGCTAAACAAATAAAGGAAAGATCAACTCCAACTACAAACCATATTTTTACAGAACGTCATGACTTCAGTGCTTTATGTAGTGGGAGCCAGTAGCCGGTAAACTTAGCATAGCGCAAAGACTGGAGACAAGGGGAAACAGCTAGCATTGCACTGTATCACTAATACTTGTAATGATTAAAACAACAATTTGTGATTTTATGGGGGGTTATGTTATGTTTCTTGGCCAGGAGCATTGACTTCCTGCAGTCTCTACTGAATCCAGTGATTCACGGTGAAAACAGATTTATAGCAATATGACTGTGAATATGCAAATCATTGCAGGGATTAAGTTAATTAAAACTTGCCCTGACAGACATGTTTTCCTCATAACCTTTGTTGTAAGCTATGACTGTCTTTTTTGCTTTTTTTGGAAAATGAATGGATTTCAGGCAAACACTGATTGATTGCAACATATAAGATATAAATATACTTGATTTGAATGCTATTAACAAGCAGTATAGTTCTACGGCCTTTCTCTTTGTTCAGTGTCTTCCTCTTTTCGGTCTTGTCTTATACAGGAAAAAGAACATGCGCTGTAATCATACAGTGACCTACTGTTTATCCCAACATTCCCAAGAGTTCATGTCTCCAGCAATAGACCTGTGGCATGATGCCCAGGACAGGGCACATGGATGGCTCACTTTGACAAGCATGCTAGTCAAGGCTGTGCTAGCTTCACTCAAAGCAGATCAGGATTCCCAACAATCTCTGACACGCTGGCTGACGTAATACAAAGTCCATTTGAATTACGTCTAAATCTAGGGCTGGTAAAATTGAGAAATAGTTTTGGCAAAAGATGGAAATAATTCAAGCTATTTACAGAGCTGAGGATGGGCGCTAGGAAATGCGTCAGTGTTTAATAACCCTCATCAGCATTTCGATTTGTGACAACCCGCGGAGATATATGAAGTATCCCACATTTAATCCATGCTGGAGTCTGATCGGCATGCAGTGTGTCATGCTCGATGCATCCGTGGCGATAAAGGCCAAAGGTAGTGAAGACAGATATGAGGTGATGTCGTCTCCATCCTCTGTGCCCAGCAGCTTCTGTACAGAGCTGGTGCAGGCAAAATGAACCATCAAATCTTCTCTACTGAAATGTTTTCAAGGTCTGCACTGGTACTGTAGCCACAGCCTCGCAATCTGAGTCTGAGATAAGGTAATCTTCCATCTACTGCTTTCTAAGTGCCAGTGATCGAAATAGAAGCATTACAACCCTAAATAGTGTTACAATCTCACTCGAGAATGTGACAAAAATGCCATATTTCCACTGTACAGCACAGCACTAAAAGACTTGTCACTCTTTTTTTTGTTTTTCCACTAGCAAAAGTTGTGGACAGTACCTGCTGGTACCTGGTACCTTTTTTTGGTACCACCTCGGTTGAGGTTCTAAGAGAACTGAGCCGATACAAGAAGGTGGAGTTAAAACACTGCAGACTTCTGATTGGTCAGAGAGGACCGTCACTAGTGCGGCACGGGACATCCTGCACAAACCTTCCATTTTTAAATAGCCAAGCTACCGTCAATAGCGACGGCAATATTTGTATTCACTCGACCCAGATTTTAAAAAATGGCAGCCTGCAAAACTATGCTGTGGAATTGACAAAGTATACTGGAGACACCTCTTGGGGCCTCGGCAGATTTAAGAGTCATACAGTAGTCTCAGTGTATGTGGATACTATTCCTGGCTGCCAGCAAAGTTCATAGTGTTAATAATTGTCTCCAGGATACCACATACAGTACATACAGATTTAAAGATTTAGTTTATTTGCTGGAAAGATAATACACTAATGGCATCAACACAATTGTCACAGTAAGTAAAATCAAACACTTCAAGATTTCATAACTTATCAGCTTTACGTAGCCTACAATTTCATATTTTGGAAGGATAACGAAGAATAAGTTGCTTTGCTTCCACTCAATACCAGCACATCATGTTAGTGTGCACTGTGCTCTTGTGGCCTAAAAGGTGCGCAAAGATGAATACTCAAAAATCTCCAAAACTCAAAAGTTTGATGTATTTAGGAGGTCCAGATCTGGACATAACAAGGCAACATAACACTCAACCATCCTGGCAGCATTCTCCAAATTACAACTATGCATGGCTGGTTATTGTTTTTTTAAGAGAATCAGCAGATATGTTTTTTACATGCTTTAAGAGGTCCCTGGGGGGAAATAAAGATGGTGAAGCCTTCGTCATGTTGACTGAGGGGTCAGAGGGGCTCAGCAGTGTCTGTGGTATTAGCCTTCTTTTCCTGAAGGATTGTGACTTTTAGACATCTTTGCAATACGAGCTACCCCAGAACGCCATGCTGGGACTTCCCTCCTGAGACGCCCAGGACCTGGGTCACTGGGCTCTGACACGACCCCTCACCTCTCCAGTACTCACTAACCTAACCAATGTTATGTAAACTGATATGTATGGGAAGTGTTAAGCGGCGTGCATGCTTTGTTGTTTTCCTTTGAAACGTTGTGAAGATTGGGTGAGGCATGTTAATTTGCGCTGAACACGGTAATTAATTAGTTGAGGTTATTAGTATAATGTGGATTCAATTCAAATGAGCGCCATCAGGGACTGAGGTGCCTGAGGAATGGCAGACCTTGGTGTTTTTGTGTACAACAAGAGATTATGAGGAGAGGTTGAACACAATGCAGCAGCAATCACAATAAATGTACTAATCCCTTCCTGAAAACAGTAGGAGAAAACCCCACATGCAGCTCTCCCTCAGGCACCAAGACCATCAGCAGCCATATTTCTTTGGTCCCCTCTGCACTGACATGCCAGCAATGAGATCTGGGGGTGTCGGTGGAAACCCCTTATTATCCAAACAACGACTATCAGACTTGTAAATGTCAGGAAACGGCTATTTAACAGACTGAAAGAAGGAAGGGGGATGGTGGGATGCTTTTAGCAAACCAACAAATTAGCTGACCTCACACCGCATTCAGTTTCAGTGTGTGTTAAAGTGTGTATCTGCTCTGCAGGTTTGCATAGACCCCATATAGGAGGCAACATCTGTGGAAGGCAACTGTAGGAATTTAATACAAGAAAATGAGGATGTTTAAGCTGTGGTGGTATCCTCAGAGATATAAGCAAATTACATCAGCAACTTAAACAACAATAGCTGCGGTTACAATGGACAACATTTCTTCAACCCGAGTGAAATCTTTCTGATTAGAGATTCCAAATGAACTGTTTACAGATGCTAAATAAAGTGATCCGATAAGATTGCGATCGTGCGTTTGCATGCCCCAAAGCATTTAATCAGAATATAACTTTTTTGACTTGCGCCAAGTGGCTACGCCCACTGTGAAGTGTTTAATCTGCCAAGGTTTTTTTTCCCTACTTTATTGAGAAAATTCAACACGTGTTTGAAAAACTCGTTTCGAGCCTTTCATGTTTTAAAAGGTTAGTTTGGATTCACCAAAGTCACATAATAACACAAACAAACTAACCAATCGCGGCAGCAGTAGACCAGCAACTCCTGTGTTCTGCGAGGTAAAATTACTATAAATAAATTATGAATTACTGTTGTTGTCAAAGGAGGCTGGTGGATTTGAAGAGAGTATAGATTGATACAACAGTTCCCCATCGGAAAGGGCTCTCTGACGGCAAGGTACAGCTGTAAAAATGTTCTAAATAGCATCAATATCAGTTTGAGTGTATGAACAACAAAAACTGTATAACAGACCAGTTTTGTTTTGTTGTCGCTGTTTCTGTCCCTTCTGGAAGCAACGTCACCTAATGTGGGGAAAACATGCACAGAAAGAATATTATTTATTTGTTTACATGGTTATTAGGCACTAATATTTTCCTGTTAAACAGATTATCAATGGTTTACAACAGCCCTCTCAACCAGATTTGAAAAATCCTTCCGATCGGGTCAGTCTCTTCTGATTGAGGTGTTTACATGAGGCATTTTTATTCTGATTATGCTATTACTCTGATTATTAGTGGGATATTAGGGTCCACGAAACACACCTAATGATATGCTACACAATGGTATTATGCAGTTTGAGTTACTGCGGTTTATTGTTCATTTTTATAAGATATGCCATGGTTAAATGTCAGATACAAATAATGAAATGCCAACAGCAAAAAAGCTACAAGTCTATACATGGCACAGTCTTCTGATTCCTCTGAGGTGTTAAGTGTTGTTTTCTTCGCTGCATAGATAATAACACATTTTAGGTATAGCAGTGAATTAAACAGCATGATAATGCCAAATTCATTCAATGTGTAATTTTTTTTTTTTCTCATGCTAATAGATACTCAGCTGGATTATCTGCATCTGCATCTTTTTCTCATTAAAAATTGCTGCGGAGCCTGCATGTATTCACAGCAGCTGCAGAGAGGGAGCGATCAAGTAATCAAGCTCCTGCCTCTCGCAGGTTGTTGCCTTACTCGCGCCTCCCTCATTTGACTGTCACTCAGCGAGATACCACTTTCTGCCTCCCCCTTTAATCATCTGTCATCCCTGCTAATGCAAAGCGACTGCCAGGGCCATGTAGGAAATCAGCCACATCTTTAGTGTCACTTCTCATTAACATAGAAAGTCAGGTAAGAGAGGAGGACTCTCATTTACTGTCTAGCCACAGGGACCTGGCTAAACCTCCACCGGCAAATGTATCTACTTCCAATAAAAAAAACTGCAGTTATGGGTATTTCCTGTTCAATGGCATTTTTTGTAAAAAAAAAAAGTGATGTCCCAGATGTGACAGTTGGTGCCTTTGGCTGTTCTGTAATTGGACCATTTTCTTGACACTCCACACAAAGATTATTCCTGCACCTTCACCGGTCTTTTCTCCAGCATCCTTTCTCTCCATTCACACAGCACGAGGAGCTCTCGGCCTCACCCACATCGAGTTCTCAGGCACAGCTGTTCTCGCTGCCTGCTGTTGGGTGCAATTTTTTAATTTTAATGAAACTTCAGCAGATTGGAGCCTGACACTCACCTGCAGTGCAGCGTACTGTGCGAGCGAGAGGAAGGGAGGGAGACCTCGTTCATGTCTGACAGCCCACCGTGGAGAGAGAGCTGCTGACGCACAGATGTTTTAAGTCTCTCCTCCATCCTCCCTACATGCGTGTCATCCCTCGGTGCAGTAAAGCCCCTGCATGTCAGAGCATCAGAGCCCATGTGGGGTGATGTGTGTTCACCTGTAGCAACATTTGAATCTACTTTACATGCCGGACCTTTTTTTTTTTTCCAACCCCTCCAGTCCCAACTGGGTTGTTACCATAGCGACGTAAACTGCACAACGCTCTCTGGGACGCCTCTCTTGCAACGAGTGCACAGGCACAGCTGGATCGCACAGACGCATGGGCTTTAGGGGCATACTGACAGAGCATGTCTCTAAAGTGGATTCATGTTAACTAGTTGTCATTATTCTGCAGAAACTGCACGGCTTTTTTCACTGAGGACATTTAAACATAATGATGGCTGAATTCCATTTAGCTGCTTCAGCTGGGATTGTGCACGCTGGCTCACTGTCACATTGCTGCCTTCAAATGCAACTTGTGAGCTTGTGGTTATGGGAAGTCTGCACGATATGCTTGCCGTTCAAGTGGTTAAGTCGTGGGAACACAGCTGCTATAAACAACGGCAACATGGATACTAACATTAACGTTAGTGTTGCCGTCTAGAAGCCACCGAGGCTAACGACTTAGCAAGCTATAGGGGGGCGGGTAATGTAATGTAAAGGCATAATGACCAAAAAGATGAGGCCGTTGGGAATATCAGCATTTTCCTCAGACATAATTATACAATAGTGAAGAAAAACTCTATACAACTAAAATTACAATATATCCACCAAAAGATTGACGTCCATAGCCTCCGCCATTTCTCAAGAAACAAGTCACAACTCAGACTTTCAGAAAATTTCCCCTCACAAGGTTGTGAATACCACAAGAGGGGGGTATTTATATAGACTCTTCTCGTGAACACAGTAAGCACGACCCTATGTGAACAGCAACTGTCATGGCTTACTGGGACACTTTAATACAACAGAGCCATTGTCAATTATACTATGACATGTCAAAATGTCTGCTGTCACCAAGAAGACCTTTAAATTAAATGACAAATACAGAATTTTTAAGTGCCATTTAAAACGATCACATTTCTCATTTGTCTCACCGTTTTATGATGTTGGTTAAGGTAAAGGCAAAAACACAATGTGACGGGAAAGATGGTTTGGATTAGAATAAATACTTGTTATGGTTAGAGAAACATTGTGGTTTGGGTTAAAATTACTAGTTCATTAAGGCTTGGGGATCTTTGAAGCCGTGGTTACAATAATAACCACGTGGTTATGGTTAGGGAACGATTGTGGTCATGGTTAAAAGAAAAGATGGGAATCAAACAGAAGTCTCCTCAGTATTGTTGACTCATCCTCCGAACTCCTCCCTCTGTGGACTGTCATCACCGTACTTTCTCAAGAGCTTTGTCACTTTAACTTAACACATGTACTTTTGAGGCATTTGCTGAAATAACTGATGGTCTGTTATTTTATCTGTGGGAGGACAGTCTCAAATCACCATCTCATCTAACCTTTACCACACTTCTGCAACAAGTGAAGGTTTTTCCTGCCCTAACCGACCCTGCACCCCCACAACGTGAAATCCGTCAGCACGCTATTGCCTTTTTACCTCCAACCCACAGGCAAAACAGTACGGCTGCCCTACATATTAAACTGGTCATGCTCTGAATTGGGGTTATCCCTGCACCCACCGCAGCAGACCACCCTCTGGTTGTTTCTCCTTATGTGCACAAACAGTCCTATCTGTTGTGGTAACAAGGTTATTTACAAAGGGGTCGGCTAATCCATAGTGAATTCATCCCTGCTGTTACGGCATGAAGAGGAAATGCCACACTTTCAACTGTCTGCATATCATTACATCCAAGCGTTTCTTTACATCAGAGTATCTTATGGGCTGATAACTGTTAGCCACCTCTTCCTTGACTTTCAGTCACCGGCATCAGCTGATGTCACCAGTCCACTTCATGTGTACATGTGCTTATCATGATATTGTGATAATCCTGTTGTAATCTGACCCATATACTGCAATAACTCCTGATGCATTTGGTGCACATAACCATGTATACTTATCATTTATATAGGTTATGAAATAAAGGTAAAGTTACAGTACATTACAATAATAAGACCCATATATTTTCTTTTGATTTTTCATTAAGCCATGAATGGTGACACTTTTTGCCTGCTGTGTTTTTATAATTGTATCCAAAATTATTATTATGCTTTTTATGAATTTATTTGATTTTCATGATTATGTATATTTTTATCTGATTGTGTAATCTCTCTGTAAAGCACTTTTGCTGTTTTTAAATATGCCCTATAAATAAACTGACTTGACTATAAATATAATAGGGCTGCACGATATGAGGAGAATATGCGATATCCAATAACAGTGTTGAATAATGCGATAAAGATATTACTTGCGATAAATACACAGATAATAAAGTATACTCAGTTCTGCCTTTCTGCTATTTCAGTATACTGCTAAAATACAACAAACTGTTTGTTGAATAAAAAAAATAAAGTTACTAATTATTTCCAACATTCTTTTATTGAGCACAAAAGGCACAATAAAAAACAAGAATATTTTACAATCCCTGAGTGTTTTTTGCAATGTAGCAGTCTTTCACGATGTGTTTATTACGCAAGTTGATATTGCGATGATAAAAAAATATATATATTGTGCAGCCCTAATTTATAATAATAATAATAATGACAGACTGATATAGATTATTATCAAAAGCTCTTTCTGTACAAGTTCAAACATAGATAATCTCCTTGTCCTCTGGCAGCTCCGGAGATATCATTTCCTAGGGAGCAGCTGTACAAGATGATGCAGCCACATTCTTGTGTGTTGAATTTATTCAGAGGTGTGTGTTATGGTTCGGAGCTACCTAGAGCACGAGGATGTCACTGGACGGAGGCAGCTGACACGTCCTGTCACTGCGACCTGGCACTGTCCTGTCGTTCCAGACACAGCTAAGCCTGAGTGCAATCACAGCCAAAGTCCTACGCTTCACAGCCAACACAGGAAGCGCATGCGCGCACACGCACACACACACACACACACACACACGCACGCACACACACGTTCCAAGATACACATGCAGGGTGGTATAGCGTGTCAGATCCCCAAACCTTCCCCCTTTGGAATACTGTCACCTGTTTAGTGTTTCCATGGAGACCAAGCACACTAATGAGGTAGGGTGTGTGTGTGTGTGTGTGTGCGTGTGTCATTAGGGGCAGGTGATGGGAAGCAGCTTGGGTTATTACGGCCGAGTTTGGCCTGACAGGAACACTGCATAGGATGCTTATTAAAATATATAATAATAATCATATTGCATATACCTATTAGTTAGTTCACTAAAAAGAACTTTTAAGACATCCATAAGCACATAAGTAAATAATATTCCTTTCCTCCATTTGTGACATGAGACCTAATGAATCATAAATCCGTATGTCCAGAGAGGCGGGATAAAGGGAGGAAACTGCAGCCAATTAACAGTGGAGATAAAGCAGATGGCTCGTTTGGCTGCAAAAATAGGATTTTCACTGACTCCCATGACCTTGAAGACTTTCTGCCTTGTCAACAAGCAAACACCTCAAACTTTTGATTGGCCACAGGAGACGTCTATAAATAAGAATGCAAATTACGTCAAATGTCACACAAAAACGGAAAGATGTGTTGGCCCACAGTATTTTACAGTATTACTTATTGAAACAGCATATTAACATGATAATTATTCAGAAATTATATTTTGGCCATTTAAATCCCTCAGTGTCATATGTGTATTCATGCTCCGACAAGGGCATAAATTTGTCACCTAGACGTGTTGACAATGACATGTGCGAGTGGATTAGGGGAGTGGATCAATGGAATAAAGCAACACATGTTAATCTAGTGGCCTCCAGAGTATATGAAGAGAAGAGCGCTAGATCATTGACAAAGTAACTCATCAGGTCTGAGCCTGTGTGTTGCTTCCTAAGCGGCAACCTCCAGGGCTGAAAAATTAAGCAAACCTGGAAGTGCCAAAACTGTAGTTCCTTGAATGGCCACTTGAGGCTGGCTCCAAAAGTGAGTCAATCCCCATAGACTCCCATGTTAAAATGCCCAACTTTACAGAAGAAATACATGTCTACAACTCACCCATTTAAATTATATTAAGGCTTAAAGATGCATAATTAAGGGCGTGACTGCTTTGAGTGACAGGTGTCACAGCCGATAGCTGTCTGCTAGATCCACCATTCACTCCCCACCAGCGTCCAAATATGGTCACTCCAAAAAAAAAACAAGATGGTGACAAAATGCCAAACTCGAGGATTTAAACCAGGCCACCAGGAAGCACGGCAACCATTGAAGCCAATTTGACATAGTGGCCAAACAGTGGTATTACATCTATGGCGCCCATCATGTGATGCCATTGGGCCCAAAAATACTTTTTCCCACTGACTTACATGGCTAACAAACATCTATAAATCCATGGACACATTTTTTTCGGCGTCACAACCCCCGCAAAATGACTCGTTTCACTATCAGGATGAGGTTCTATTTGGTTTAATAACATTTCGAAAGTCTAGAAGAGCCGCAAGATTGAATTATTTAATCCCCATTCAAGTTAGCCGCAGCGCTAAACCAGATGTAGCCGCTCCGTCGGCAGAAGTCTCTAGTGCTCTATGGGCCACACAGTGCAGAAGTAGCGTCGTTCATCCGGGGATTTTTAGAGGTGGCAGTTGAGCTTTTTTGGCTTCATGCACCACTGAGCAGCTTTCATGAACGGAGCTCCGCCTCGATCGCTGTATCCAGTTTTATACATCCATGCTTTAAATGGTAGTCCACAAACCAATGGGTGGCGTTGCGTTGACAAAGTCCACCTATTTTATACAGTCTATGGTTGCTTCAGGAAGTGTTGAAGCATGTTTGACATTAAAAAAAACTTACTTTAGAAAATGATGAAGAGGTTAATGTTTACTGACACTACAGCAGATAATGCTGCAGGCAACTTAGTCAACAGATGCTTAAATAGGCCAGTTTCATCTTCATTGATTGACCTCTTCCAAATGAAATGATAATACTAATCAACACTAGCTGTGCTCTATGTTACCACAGTCACACTGTTTAACTAACTGTGGAGAGATAATTGATTTCTTGTATTTTAAACCAGCTGCACATTGCCAGAGAGACTGTTTTCCACATTCCACACCTTCTTCAAGCACTGAAAGCAGGACATGTAATGAAAAACCCCACGCAGAAAGCCCACGGCCCACATCAGCTCTGCCATCTGTGAAATGGAGGCCCTCTTCAGGATGACAGACCCCAGGTGCAATGGCCGCAAAACACTAAAAACCATATCTCTCCCGTTTGAAATAAATAAATAAATCAGTGCGTACAGTGTGTGTGCGTGTCTGTAGGTGTAGAATGAACTTCCCCTATTTCAGTCAGCCAGACACCCATAGGATTTGTGCTCAGTAAACTCTCTGCCCTTTGCACCTAAAGGAAGTCCATCTGCTCTGGAGAGTGTTGAGCAGCCTGCAGGCAGCTTGTGAGATGCGTGTGTACAGTACGGTTCACCGCTGATGACTGTGCGGGAGATTTCCACTTCCTAAGCGGCACGTTCTTCCTTTCCAGATCCACTCAGGCTCTGTGACATGTTTAGCATTGTCTGTAATTAATGTCTGAGACGCTGCAACAAGAAGCTCCAGGTAAAGGTCATAAGACCTCGAGGGGAATAAGCAACAGCTGAGGAAAATGACTGACCTCATCCACATCTGTTAGACTACTTAAGACTATTTCTGTTTAAAAAAAAAAAAAAAGTCCCATATTTCTTATATTGTTTGAAATGTTCATATATTATAAATGTTTTATTTACTACAGTTTATAGTTTCTATTATGTTTCAACCCGTTCCTTCCAACTCGGCAGCTTGGTCAGTGGCCATCACTGTCTGCACACGGCTCCCCTTTAGTTTCTGTATTAGACGCACTGCAGCCGCTATGACACGGAACGCTGAAAACACGGAAATGAGGCGCGAAGGTTTAAAAGACACAGAGACACTCACCGGGTGGGCGGGAGGCGAGG